>JAODAL010073951.1:0-14554 GCA_025379985.1 Phyllomedusa bahiana
CCTTTTCCCCCGGTTTTTTGTCATCCTAAAACCCCAAACCACGATCACACCTTACTTGGCGACGTTCCCCAATCCACAAGGCGCCCAAAAAAGGCCAAAGAAAATGGCAGGCGAAACAACAAACTTAAACGTGAAGGAAACCCCCGACAATTTTTCCCCCAACCCGTTCCAAGAGCCGAAACACACCGGGCGACCCCTGCCACTTCAGCCCCCCCCCTTCAAAAACCCCTTTTAGCCTGCCTCAGACAAATGATTTTTGTAACTCCACCAATCCCCGAGCCTTAAACCGAAACCCAAAGGGCTAAAACCAAAGCGGTAACTTGGGAAGCTGCCCAACCCCTTTGGGCCGCATCCCCAATGAAGCTAAAAAACGGCCACCCTTTTCCCCCATCCGATAAGGGACCCACACCCTCTAACCACGTCCCAAGCTCCCACGATCGAAGTAACCCCAGGTTCGTTTTCTAGCTGATCTGACAGTGGGTTTCTGGAATCGAACCCGGGTCTAAAAATTCCTCGGCGCACCCCATTTCCACTCCCGGGTCCTCCAACCATTTCCCCCGAAAACTCCCCAAACGTAAACGAGTAAAGCATCCCCAAACATTCTTAAATTTTGGCAAAGCGCGCCACCCCCCAAAGTTTTTTTAACCCCCAAACAAAGTAACCAAACCCCGCTTTTGCAAAGGGCGGGGGGAAGCGCAAAAAGGATTGATTGCTGACAATAAAAATTTATAAAATTAAAAACAAAACTTCCATTTAATTGCTCACCCCGATTTCAACCGCCAAAACTAGGAACATCCGGGAGGCCAAATTCCTGCGACCCTGCTTGCACCCAAAACCCCCCGGCCTCGCCCCCCCAAAACACCCCCCTTTAAAATATCCCCAAAACCCCAACCTCCTGCAGCACCGTAAAGACCTCCATACCGCATTATAACTGCCTAACCAATTAAAGGGGCGCCCCCTTTTACCCTCCAAAAAGGAATTTAACCCCTCAAATCTTGCTTCATCCCCCTCACCCGAATAAAATGGTGCGGGGCCACCCTGCTGCGCCCCCGACAACGTGGGGAAAAAAAACCCCCCCTTGGGATGATGTGGAACAAAATTTAGTTCCCAAAGTGACTGTAGGTCCCAACTTACTTTTTTGCCGCTAGCATACTCCCATTCCCATCTATCCCCCACTTGTCGTCCGGCAACTACATTCCATTACATGGAATCGATCCGAATCCCCAAAAATTAATTGAGGGGGGTCGGGCCCTCCGTTTTGTGGGGGGAAAAAGTGCCCCCAAAAAAGACCCGCCCCATTGCATTGATCCAAACCGACCCGATCCCCTCTGGTCTGCTGGGCCAATGCAAAAAAGTCACCCAAAATAATGATGAGGGAAAGAAAACCCCTAAAACGCTCGGGAAATCCTTTCCCAAAAAGAGTGAATCTTCAAAATAGAAGCATGAGATGAACACCCCTCGGAAACACGGAAAAAAAAAAAAAAAAAGGCCCCCCTTTTTTCCCAAAAAAAAATTTTTTTTTCCCAAAAAAACCCCCCAAAAAACCCCCCGCCCTATCCGGGTGCCCCGGAAACTAAAAGGGATTCGATATCCGTCTTCCCCAAAGAGCCCCCCCCAACCCCTAACCCACCTGCTGCTCGAAAAAGTATAGACCACCAAAATAGTTCGGGTAATCCCGTCTTTGGGGCCAAAAAAACCCTTTTAAAATGTAATATGAATTAACCAAAACGTTGGGTTCCTTTTTTGGGACCCCCCCCAAAGGGGGAAAACCCCAATCGGAACCAGAAAGGGATGCGAAGGGTCTGCCTCCTGCCCAATGCAACCCCCTTGGGGCCAAATTTTATTACCACCCCAGAGAGAAAACCGTGCACGCGATTCCTCGTGGAAAAAGGAACCAACGGCAGGGGACGGGATCAAAAAAACCTACTAAAGCCCCCCCCACAAAACGCCCCCAACCATAGGGTACCCATTTAGGTGGCTCCATCCCGTAGCTCATGGGGTCGCCCCCCTACAGGCACTATCCCCTTTCCCTTGCGCAAGCACCGGGATGCGCCATGGGATGCCATACCACACTGAAAACCAGCTTAAAGCGCAGCCGACCCAACCCCACACTGATTGTCGAAAACGCCGCAGACACCAGTTTTTGAATCCCCCGGGAAAAACCCCCCCCAAACGATCCGGACCCCCCTCTCCCCGGGAGCCCCAGGTCCTCCTAAAAGGGGCGGCCATATCGTTGGGCGCCATCACCCCAGCCACAACCTAAGTTTTTATGGTCCCATCGATTAAAGGGCCGCACCGTTTTCCCTACAAAAATTTTTGTCATATCGAAGCCAGCCCCCCCCCTAAACCCTCTGTCCCCCCCTAGAGTCCATGAGCAAAAAAACTGAAAATGCTCCGGGTTTTTTCTCCATGACGATTGCCAAAATGGCAAACGCCGCCAAGGGGAAAGGTCTGCGGAAATCCCGCCATCTCCGCTGCTCCTTTTCCTTTTTACTTTGATCCCGCTTACCCTTGGCCAAATTGAATTTTTCAGGAGGTAGGAGGGAAAAAATCTAGACGTATTCGTCTTGCCAAATTTTTTCCTTCACGCCGTCCAGGTGCCACCCAACGGGCCCCAAAACATACAATACCCCTTTTAGCCTATCTCCAGGCCCCACACTTCCACTGAAAACCCGTTTTGGGGCCGCACCGATACCGTCACTCCACTACCCGTCCTTTTCCCCCTCCCAGCTCCCCCCCCCCCAGGGGGGCGGGAGAGGACCCCCCCGACGAGCTATCCGAACCCCCCCGTCACCTGACATGCCCCACCGGGCCCCCAACCCGGGGAAACGGCCAATAGGTCCCTCAAACTACACGCCAACGCCTGCCACGCCGGAATCCCACCACCTCCCGACATCTGAATGCTGACGACTCAGGACCTGGTGAACCTCTGACCGAAGTCACTCGCTATGCCCCCAAGTGGACCCCCTAACCAGCTCTCCGGCCCCAGCCCTCCAGGACTGCCGTCCACCACAACTCCTTCAAAGGCGGACCCGGCCGGGACGCCCCCTGCCTCCCATTGCAAAATCATCCGGCTCCGTGCTCCACCGATGGTCCCTGGAAAACCCCCCGACCGACTCCTCGCCAGGGGCACCCGTTGCCGCCGCTAACGCCTCGATGCCAGGAGCCACCGCCGATGCCACTCCCGAACTGGGATGGCGCCTGCTGCGCTCTGCTGGGCCCGCCCGCCTGCATGGATTCCTTCCGGGTCGAACCGTACGCGGCCGCCCAGATGAGCCCGCGTATGGAGGTTCCTGAGAGGGGCTCCGACAGCGTGCGTGAACCCGGGGGATCACTTCGGGGCTCAGGCGCTCAGGAGGGCGAGTCCGGCACCGGAAAATGGGCCTTGGCCCCCCGAACCCCCATAGCCACACTGGGGGAGACAGAGGCCGCCACGGCAGAAGCGACCGCGCTCCTCACCTGAGCCTGAAGCCAGGCCGGGCCACGCTCCCCCGCTGCTTGTCTGAGCTGCGCCAGCAGCTCTTCCACTGGCTCCATACCTGTTCATTACACAGGGAACAGACTCGCAACACACTGCAGCTTACCTGCTGCCAACTGCAACCACGCATCTGTTCCCACCTGGCGCGGGGCCTGGCTTTATAGTCCGTCCCCTCCTCCTGCGCCACGCGCCCGACTCCGCCCCCTGACCTGACGCCACGGCTGGTGCGCCGGGTCATGTGGGGCCTAACATTAGGGCTGCGCCCGCATGTCTGACCTCGGCCTTTACTTTGGGGTGCATTTTTTCCCCATCAATGGCATTTTTTTTCCAAGCACAACATGCTGGAGATATGGGGTTCATCAGGCAGTTTGTGGCATTTTTCTCCCATAGACCATCACTGTGTTTTCCCGCTTAAAAAAGTGTGTGTTATATTGTTGTTGCATTTTTGTGCCATTTTTTAACATTACAAATAGTAGCATGACTATACACTAGTGTTGAGCGATTATTATCGACAAAGTTGAAATCGGCACAGTTTTTATGGTGATCGATTTTTTTAGATCATGCGATAATTTAGGTTAAAATCTGTGGCATCAAACTATTAAGAATGCGCCTTTTTTCGGTGCTTCCTGTAATTTTTTGGCGCCCCCCCCAGCAAATCATTTACAGAATAAGCAGGGTGAATGGTGTGGTGCGACTCATGACTGGGATATGATGGAGTATTGCGATTGGCTGAAAAATCACATGAACCACGTTTTACATAGAACAGCGTTACCCTGTTCACCTCAGTGTCTCCCACGTCTCAACAGAAGGACTGCGCTCTGCATGTGTCCAAACAGCTCAGCGAAATCTATTATATTTCTTCAACAGAGAAAGGCTCTACTGTTTAGCTGTGATCCTTACAAATTTAGTTAGATTAGAGATTGAAGATTTTATTATGTAGTTAGGTAAGAATTTTAAAGGAGCATCTACCGCTTGTAAAGTCACGGGGGTAGTGGGAGGGAGGCCCCCCCAGCGAACACGACAAGCTCTATAAAGTAATACTGGATTAAAGTTCACCAAGACATAGTGTAGATATTGCAATAGTTTTTATTAGTAACAGTTTTCTATTGAAATATTTCTGGATATTGGGCACCTGAACTGTATAGGATACACATCTTCTAGTAACTGCAGTCTCTTTTGTTAGCTGCAAAACTCCACTTTTTATTATCATAATACATTTTCAGATAGGTTTAGAATTTTTCGAATTTGCCCATTCACCTTGTGAAATAGTCCACCTGTACTCTTTTAATAGTTCCAGCCAGAGTCTGCACAGTTGAATAGGTGCCAAAAAAACCTGTAATATCCAATAACAATACAATTACGTGTTTTTTGACTTTATGGTGCACTACATCTTTGTTCATTGAGCACCTTGCACTTAAATGTGAATACTGCAATTATGTTAGTCACCACAGGTGAATTGATAGGTGTCAAAAATACCTATTTTTTTCGAATCATTACAGATACGTGGTTTTTGGCACTTTTCCCCAGTCCATATTTGTTGATAGAGCCACCTTGCAGTGAAATTTGAATCAGCATTGTGTAGTACCACAGGTGAATTGATAGTCCAAATATACTTTTATTATCCGAATACATTACAGATGAATGTTTTTTTGACTTTGGAGGCACTACACATTGTTCATTGAGCTCCTTGCACTTAAATGTGAATACTGCAATTTTTTAGTCACCACAGTGAATTGATAGGTTTCCAAAAAATACCTTTGTTTTTCTGAATACTTACAATACGTGTTTTGGCACCTTTTGCCCAGCCAGAATTGTCGATAGAGCCACCTTGCATTAAATTTGAATCCAGCAATTGTGATAGTTACCACATTGAAATTGATTAGGTGCCAAAAAATACCTTTATATATATCCGAATACATTTCAGATACTTGTTTTTTTCACTTTGGCGCAGGCCAGCTGTTGACTTATATACTACTTTGCAGTTAATTTGAATCAGCAATTTGTTTTTGATTGAGGATTTGAGAATAGCTGTTATTTGCCGTTCAGTAAAAAGAGACTTTACCAAAACTCTTCATACCTTCTCAAATTTGTATATTTCTGACATGAGCAAATTCAGGTGGTAGCGGCGGCAAAGAGGGGTAGGAAATGGAGGTAGAGGTACGAGAGAAGTGGCTCCTTCCAGTGCTGGCGACAACACGCATGCCAAGCCGGATCAACAGTTGCAGACCGTCCAGGCCAGTCATGCGCTTTTGGGTCAGGCCTGGGAATCGAACAGCGTCGCCAATCTGTCCTTCAGTGGTTAATGCAGACCTGCATCCAGCAGTCCTTACCTCTCGTCCCTCCCAGTCACGGCCACAAATGTCGTCATCAGCAACACCAGCATCCGTCCAACATTTAAGCACCCAAAGTCAACTCGTGTACCCACCACTGAATAATCATTTCTGAAGACCTCTTTTGATGACAAAATGCGGTTGGGCCATAGGCATGTTAAAAGACAAGAGGCCAAAGAGTGATTATTTTTCTCTGCTCTGATGCCCATTTACTGATCCCATCAGAGGAGAGAAAGGAAGCCGGTCAATCGCAAAATCCCGGGCGTCGGCAACCGCCTTGCAGTCCCTCTTGCTTGTAGCCCGCAGCTTCTGCATGCAGAATGCAGACGACGAAGTCCCCTGTTGTTGATGATGATTGAATGACGACATTGTGATCCAACCATGGTCTTTTCAGCAGAATATGCTTGCGAGCCTTCATCACAGGACGAGGAGGAAGACTTAGATGGGGTAGTGTCAGTACGGTTCCGCCTCAAAAAGGGAGAGGGGGTCGCAGTAGTCCGCTGATATGATACCGCCAGCCACGTCACGCAAACCCCGCTGCCCACCCTTCACGCCGTCAAAAAGGTCAGGACCTCTCTGCCAGGGCCTTCTTGACCACGCCTCTATTCACCCAGCGATGTCATATGCCGCCTTTGCCGTAAACGCATAAGTAAGGCCAAAGAACCTTAGGTGGTAATCACCTCCAACAGTCCTAGTCCCACATGCAGCGAATGCATGAGTTGAAATCGAGGCAACACTTGGCCAAAAAAGGGCAGACCGACGCGGCCACCCACCCTGTCACACCCTCTTGTCTCCGCCCCTCCTCCTCCGCCACCACCAAGCGTTTCCTCAGCTGCCCATGTCTCTCAGAGTCATGATCAGGGATCAGCCTCTGCTTCAGTCTCCACCGTCGCCCCAAGTACCACCAGCACCCACCAGAAAGACCCATCCTACCTTCTCCTTCCGCCAGTTTGATGACCCCCAGCCCGCCAGTCCCTAGCAGCCAGCCTTCTGTCTTCCAGGATTGGGAGGCGAAGAAAACACTTTAACCCAAACCATCCACAAAGCCAAAGCCTGAAGTCCGGCATTTCCAGGCTTTTGCCTTGGAAATGTTGCCTTTCCGTCCTGGTATGGACACAGATGGGTTCTGCCACGTCATGGCCCTTAGCTGTGCCCCCCAATACCAGATCCGAGCAGGCATTTTCTTTGCCCAGAAAAGCCATCCCTGGCCCTGCCAGCCCCCCCCACCCTTGTCCCATCTAAAATTTTCAAGCGCTTTGTCTCATCTGTTGTCCCGGAAAAGTCCCATCTGACCCACCCCCCTCCCCGGGGTTGTCACAACACACAACAAACCCCCACACACAACCCCACCAAACCGACACATGACTAGTAAGCACAGCCAAGGCCGCTAATCTCTGTGACAGCTCACTGGTGAGCTGGTGATGTCCCTGGGGGTGACGGTGGCTCTCAGCTCGCGCACCGCTCTTCAAAACCGCAGGGATGTGCCAGGGGTTCTTCCCCCCAAGGTCCTCTGGTGGCATCACTGCCCAGAGAAACAAGGCCGTGTTGTAAATTAATCTTGTCTTGGAGAACCGCCACACACAGGTCAGAATCTGTGGACGGCTTCTCCACAACGAGACCGAGCGCTGGCTGAGGTGGCCAAAACCTTGTCCAGCAAGGTGGTGTGCAATAACGGGCGAAATCTGCTGTCCGCCCTAAATCGTAGGCTGGAGCACTTCCCTTGCCTGGCACATGTCATAACCTTGTCGTCCAGAAATTTCCTAAAGAGCTACCCGGTCTGGACTGCCTGCAGAGGAAGGCTCGATGTCTAAGTTCGCATTTCCCCCGTTCGCACCCTGCTTCAACTCCCGCCTGGCTGCGTTGCAGCGTCATCTGCGGCTCCCCCGCAACCGTCTCATGTGTTGATTGTGGCAACCTCATGTGATGATCGTGAATTCACACCCTCCATAGCTCCAGTGATTGTGGCCAAGCAGCGCAATGCCATTACGCAGTACGAAGTGACACATGGCCTGACAAAGCAGCGGTGCGGACCCGTGGTGGTTAGCCACCGAGAGTGGAAGGCAGGAGAAAGAAGCACTGCACCATCCTTGCCAGTTTTGAAGAAGTCCACCGAAAATGGTCAGTTCGACAATGCCCTTGTCAGCATGAAACATTGGGGTTGATCTAGTTCATGGAACGATCGTTTGACCACTCTGAAACAAAGTCCCTCCAGCGACGAGGAGAGACGACACAGAATGCGGACACGGAGCCTTTCTCTCCGTCAAGAAAAAAAAATATAAAAAATCCACAAGCCCACAGTTTTCACAATTTCATCGGTCCTCATTAGGCAAGTTCGGGGTCCAGACTAGTGCAAGTGGTGCATCAGCTCTCAGGGGGCATCATCTCAGGCAATCCAGGGCTGCGCTGAAGCTGTGCGAGCAGCGGAGGAGGAGGAGGTATTCCTAACTCCGATGTTACCGACGTCCCTGCCTTGAAAATGTTGGCGCAAATTTTGAGGTGGAGGAGAAGATAGGAAGATTCAGTTTGCTAGTGCCCCTCGACCAGAGCTTTTGGGGAAATCAAGGCTCCATCTCTCACATAAGTTCTTGATGCTCATTTCCTGCAACATGAACCTCGCATATAAGGCCATCAAAATGAACACCAGTTTACTGGGTTGCCACCCTCCTGGATCCTGGTACATAAACAAACTCAGCACTTTACTCCACCACCAAATAGAGAGTAAAATGCAGGAAATGGAGACCTTGCTGAGTGATCAACTGAGACATCTGTTTCGTCGCTTCACGTTCCCCAAATGTCACTGTGGAACAACATCAGCGACGTGACAGCAGTAGAGTACCAAGTAGGCGTAGCGGCAGCAGCAGCAAGGTGGGCAGAAGCCTAATGGTGACCTCTGGCAATCTTTGTTTAACACCTCACCAACGCATGCAATGCAGGCACACACCAACACACAGAGATCCAGCTTAAGATCATGGTGGCACGACTATCCTGCGTCTCAACACCGATGGTTTTTGTATTGTTCTGGACCCAATAGACTTCTGGTACCATATGGACGAATGGCCCGAGCTGGCTCTCACGCCATAGAGGATTGTCCTGCCAGCAGCAAGCGTCAAAGGATGACCTCAGCACAGCTGGAGGAGGTCATTACAGACAAACGTATCCGCTTGTACCCACAGATAATGTGGGTGTTTTGACTTTCATCACAGATGAATCAGCATGGATCACTGATGATTTGTGGCCCCAATTGCCAGGTCACCGATTAGTTGCCGGTCTACTTCCACATTCCTCTTCAAACAGAAATGATCCTCTTGAAAAATGTTTTTTTAAAATGATCATGTTCATCACTGCAATTTTTATTCACTTTTCCCAACAATTCTTTTGCCTGTTTTGCTGTGAGGAGACTGTAAAAGACAGCAAGGTTTCATGACAACACCGTATACCATTTGAACTCACTGTTCTATCTTAAGAAGGTATTCCCATTGACAATGGTTTTTTGAGGTCCATGTTGCTTGTGATATACAGCTTAATTATGGTCCCATTGAACAGAAATGTGGCTTTTAAGTGGCATTCTCACCTCACAATTTTTAATAGTGGCTGAGAAATCATATTTATCAATTTTTTGGGGGTCATGTACTGTGGAGATACACAATAATCATGCCTTTGAACAGAAATGTGGCTTTAAGTGGCATATTTCTCCCCACAATTTTTAATATGGCTGAAACCTCATATTTAATAATTTATTTTTGTTCATGTACTGTGAGATACAGCAATAATCATGGTCCTTTGGAACAGAAATAGTGGAGCCTCTAAGTGGCATTTTCTCCCTCACAAATTGTTAACAGTGCTGAGAAGACATTTTTATAATTTTTTGGGTCAATGCTGCTTTGAAATGCAGCAATACTTACAGTCCTATTATAAAAAAAAAGTTTTTCTAACAGACATTTGTTTCTTCACAATTGTCCAAATGGCTAAAGGGCATGCTTTGATTTTTGGGGGCATTTTGCTTGAAATTGCACTATACTACAGGTCCAATTATAAAAAAAATGTTGTTTCAATAGACATTTGTTTCTTCACAATTGTCCAAAGTGTCTCAAGGGCATGCTTTGAATTTTTGGGGCATTTTGCTTGGAAATGCACCTATACGACAGGTCCTATTATAAAAAAAATGTTTTTTCTTAACAGAAATTTGTTCTTCACACTTTCCACATGGCTCAAAGGGTCAAGCTTGAATTTTTGGGGGATTTGCTTTGAAATAGCACTATACTACAGTCCTATTATAAAAAAATGTTGTTTCTAACAGACATTTGTGTCTTCACAATGTAAAGATTGCTCAAGGTGATGGTGCTGTCAGAAACAGGAATAGGTAGGACACTGTTAATGGACACATATTGCAAAATGACTTGTTTTTTTTGCAAGAATCTTTAACATAGCTATCAATCCCTGTATTGAGACAACCCATTTTAATACAATTAAAAAAAGAGAAACTGAAGACATGGTGGATTCCATCCTATTTTTAAAAATGTGATTTCTAGAATTAAACTACTACAAAACTTGACATGTTACAAAATAGCTGGTAAAAAATTCCTCTGAATTGTACAAGGGAGGTACAGAAACTTGACCAAGGTGTAGTTATACAGATGACATGGAGTATGGCCGACAAGAACAAAAGTACAAGAGACAATTTTCCTCCAGCACATTGAATAAAATGAGAAAAAAATGCCAAGAAAAAGGGCACCTGGGTGGAACAGGACGTTAACCACCAGTATTTTCCAAGTGAAGCTCGAATTTTTCCGCACTCATACGGAGGGCAGCGCTACCCAGGTCCTTGACTGTGTACTGAGGAATGCTGGATTTCTCACACTTCCGCTTCCTCACCCGTCTGCTTCAGCACGACAGTTTTTTCGTATGCAGCGTCATCAGGGCATTTTAACCTGCGTGTAATAGATGAACGGTACGCCAGCCTGCTCTCACCGCAACCCACTGTAACTCCGCCCTGGGTCATGCTGTGGCACAGGACAGGTATAAGTCAATGCCAGTTCACTAAAATGGTGGTTGAAAGACTCCTATTTCCACACTTTTTAATCTGGGGTCAGACAGTTTAATGGTCCCTACTGAGGCCCAGGACAGAACAGTATATTTCCAGTTAAACTAAATTGGTGGTTTAAAGACTCCTTTTTCCGGAATTTTTTAATCTTGTGGGTCAGACAGTGTTAATTGTCATACTGCGTCCAGACAGGTACAGTCAATGTCCAGTTCAACTAAAATGGTTGTTCAAAGACTCCTTTTCCGCACTTTTTAATCTGTGAGTCAGACAGTTTAAGTCAGGCTGCGTCCAGACAGGTATAGTCAATGTCCAGTTCAACTAAAATGTGTTGAAATGGACTACTTTTTCCGGCACTTTTTAATCTGGGGTTCAGACAGGTTTAATGGTCATACTGCGTCCAGACAGGTATAGTCCCAATGTCCAGTTCAACAAAAATGGCGGTTGAAAGACTCCTTTTTATCCGGCATTGTGTGTTGTTTTTTTTTTTTTTTTTTTTTTTTTGTGTGTTGTTTATTTTTTTTTTTTTTTTTTTTTGTTGTGTGTTTTTTTTTTTTTTTTTTTTTTTTTTTTTTTGTTTTTTTTTATTTTTGTGTGTGTGTGCTTTTTTAATCTGGGGCAGACGGTTTTAATGTCATACTGTGCCCAACAGGAATGGTTATGGGGGGGGGGTTTTAGATTGGTAATGTATACTTATAATGGTTGAAAACTCCTTTTTCCAGGCACTTTTTAAAGCTGGGTCAGAAGTTTTAGGGTCATAGCTGTGTTCTCCAGACAGAGATTTCAATGCCATTCAAGTAAATGATGGTTTCAAATAATACTGCCTTCTGAACTTTTTAATTTTGGTGATCAGGTTTAAGGGTCATGCTGTGGTACAAGACAGGATAGTAATTGTGTGACTTTTTTTCTGTGGCTTTTTAGCCTAATGTGTTGCCTAAGATGTTAAAAAAAAGCACCACGTATCCCCCCCATTTGACTGTTTGACTGTTAATTCCACTTTCTCCATGCCTGTTTGGGTATAAGATAAGTGTTGGTGCTCTCCCATAGACTTTAATGGCATTGCTCATAATCGACTGCTCACTATCAAAAACCTATCGATGTGCCGACTATCGACTATCGCCCGATGTCGATAGCCAACGTAATCACTCAACATTAATTACAAATCACGTGATTGAAAGAGGAATTATTGAACCACAGCTTCATGAATTACATGATTTGTTATAGTAAATATACCACAGACTAAAGCCCCTCCAAAAATACACATTTAGGGGGACATGTCTGAAAACTGTCTTGGTCTAAGCTTTTCATTGTTGCCCATCCAGCAACAATAGCGTCCCTTTTTCATTTCATATAGAGCTGAAAAAATGAATGATGCTTCTGATTGGGTTGCTATGCCACAAGAAAATTCTTAGACCAAAAGACAGTTTCAGGCCTGTCCCCTTTATGTTTTTGTCTAAAAGTTAGGCAATTAAAATTTAGGTAATCTCACATAAATCCAGATTTCTCACAGTGGATCACCCAGATTGAAAATTTTTGCCCACATCTTTAGACTTTTATAGTATTTTTTAGACCAACTATTCATTGTCATACTTTCTATGCCATAATCTTGGTGCATTTCTGGAGCATGTCTTATTGTGTTTTTTGCCCTTTCCTCAATGTTAGGCCTAATTCAAATTCAGAGGTGTAATCCAATTTGTTTTGCAATGGATAGCAATGGTACAGAGTGACATAGACATTGAATACAGTAAGGTCCTTCGGGTTTATGCTTTAGTGTTCGTCATTTTCCCTTAAAAGTTAACACAGCATACTTCACTATGTTTTTCTGTTATTTCCAACGAAACTTTGGAATAAACCACTACGCAGAAGTGAACCAGGCCTAAGCCATTGACTCTTTTGTACCATTAGCAAAAGGTACATAATATTTGTGTCTGTGACACGTGCCGGCCACATGTATGAAAACGGTTTAGGTCTAAAACTCACTTTGTTGCCCAAAGCTTACTATGGGCAAAAAAGTGAGTTTTAGACCTAAATCGTTTTCATACATGTGGCCCGCAGTGTAAAATTTGCACCACTTTTTGGGGCATTTTTTCAACTCTTTTCTGGCGCAATAACATTAGTAACCACAATAACCATTGTTTTGTAAAGACATCGCTTGCGCTGTTCCAGTTGTGGCTCCTAGTTGCGATCTATTTATTATATGGGTATGTAATGTTATGTCTGTTGTACACCATGTTTTGTATTTATTATTATTATTATTATTTATTTTAAAGCGCCATTGATTCCAGGGCGCTGTACATTCCAAAAGGGAGGTTACATGCATAACATATGTCAAAACAAGTACAATGATAACAGTGAAAGACTTATGACTGGCACAGAGGGAGTGAGGGCCCTGCCCGCGAGGGCTTACAATCTATAGTGGAGGAGAAGAGAGACACAAGGTGAGCGGCAGACATGTTTTTGGGGTAGCACAGTGACTGCTATTTGTATATTATACTGCCACCCTATGGCCACTGTTTGTATGTGGTTATGTTGAATATTGATGTTATTCCCATATGCCTTTGCTTTCTGTTACTCATCCTGTTCTGTGAGATCATGTCCTGTCACATTTCTGCTGTATTTCCATTTTGACTGGATATGTCACACAGAGCTGGAGAAGAGAATTTGTTTTGACCTCTCTATGTCATTTTCTATATGTTATCTCTCAAGGTACAGTCAATAAACTATCTAAAGCACATGCATTGCATCTTTATCACTAGATCTCCCTATGCAACTGATGTTGCTAGGGAATTAATATAGTGAGTTCGCTATCTACAATTTGCTTGTAAAGAGACTTCTGCTCACACTCATCAGGGACTTCACTAATGCACATTGGCGGCAGAGTAGTAAAAAAAATCTAAATCTGCATGTTTAACATAGGTCGGCATGTCCCAATACACAAATGCCGTTTTTCTATGCCGTTAATCTATTTTGCGCCAAAAACACTTTTGATGCCATATTCTCGATGTAAATGAACTGTTGTACACCAAAACCATGCGCATTATACGCCAGGCATGACACATTGTAATGCGCCTAAAAATAATACACTGTGCGTATATTGAGGCATATTTCATACACTAGTAATGATATGTTATGCGTCTCCATTGCGCAATGTGCCTTGATAGGCACATTCCATACACTACCAATGACATGCTAGGATATGATATGCCGCGATTTGCGCAATGCGCCGTTTTAGGTGCATTATGTTTACTATGCAAGGTATACCTGACGCCAGATTTTTACACTGATTTAATACGCCTAAAAATGCTGTGGTGCTGCCAATTTTCGGACATGTTGCCTATGTCTTCAAGCCAGCATAGAGCTGTGCACCGTCTAATCAAGCATGTGGCTTCTCAACTACAGTGAGTAAAGCTGCAGTCCTGTCTTAAAGAGACAGTACCACCTGAACAGAGAATATCCACAAAAGGCGTTGTGGATTCTTCTGTCTCTGGACCTAAACAAATACATCCTGTTTCCAAAGACGCAGACGTATAGGAAGCAGAGTCCACATGTAGTGAAGAACAAATTATACGGTCTATATGTGCAATTAAATCATCGCAGAAGATTAGAGGAAACTTTGAGACAACAAGAGACAAGTTCTGTGACAATCTAGATGACATATATAAAAAAGAGCTGAACACTATTTGCACTCTTTCCCTGCCATAATAAAAC
>JAODAL010073952.1:0-14554 GCA_025379985.1 Phyllomedusa bahiana
CCCGGGTTTTTTCACCAGAGCCCGCCGAAAAGCGGGATGGACTTGCTGCGGGTGAGGCTCCCCCCCAAAGGGTCGTCCCCCCTGACGGGACTTGCTTGCGGTGGGGGCCGATTGCGCGAGGTACAGAATCGTAGTCCGAGAAACGTAGTCGTGGGCAGGCAGAATTCGGGGCAGGGGGGGAAATGGTTTCGGGGTCGGAACAGGCAGGAAGGCCCCCCCGGGGGGGGGGGGGCAGGGGGGCAGAGGTTGGGAGTAAGGAAACGTAGCAAGGGGTCGGGGTTCCCAACGGTAGGGCGACAATATGATTCAGAAACGCTTTTCCTAGGCTCGGGGAAACATAGATCCAGCGGGGGGAATCAGAGCGGATTTTTAAAATAGGGGAGGGGGTCGGGCAGAAAACCCAATTATTGGGACACTGTCCCTTTAAATTTACGGGGGAAACGCCCCGGCGCCCCGCTGGGGGAACGGGCACCCCGCCTGGCCGGCAGGAGACGGGGCCCGGGGGCAGGAAGGGGGCCCGGGTAATTTTCCCAGCGGGGGGCGGACCCCCGGCTCGCCCCGGGGCCCACGGCACACCCACCCCGGCAGGCGCCCGGGGGGGGGACCACGGGGCGCCCGCGGCCCGGGGGGGCCGAGAAGGGGGGTGGGCCGTCCCACAGAAAAGTCGAAAAAACGGGTTTCATCTGATTATTTTTTCAACATTAAAAAGCTTAAAAACAAAATTTATACATAAGCATTTACAGTAAGGAAAAGAATTTTTGGCACTACTGCTTCAAGAGGAGGGGTCACGGCCAAACTTTTTCCCAAATTTTTGGGAATTTTGAATAAAAATTTTTCTCGGGGAACCCCCAGCCCCAAATTTGCGCTACGGGAATTATCTGTCAATGATGACCTAGAGGAAATTGGTTATTGAATTTCTTTTTGAACTAAAAATCCAAGTTTTCTAAGAAGAACAGAATATATGGATATGTTCCAATCATTGGTGGTCAAGGATTTACAGACAGTACATAATTCTTTTCCCCACTGTACTTGTTCCTCCTGGTTTGCATTCTTATGTTTCCTGCCCCAGTTTATTGGTTTTTTGTTTGGCGTTGTGTGCCCATATTTGAGTGGTCAAATGTAGAATGTCCGAATGCATTGGAACTTGCCTCTGATAGGTCACTAACTTCTGATGAATCGGACCTAAAGCTTACTTTGTATTTTTGGTTTTTTTTTTCGGATTTTTTTCTTCTTAGGTAGACTTGAGAGCGCCCAAGGAAGAACACTTGTGATGCCAACTATAAACCTGATTGTTCTCCTAATCTGTTAAATCACATTGGAATTTTCTCTTTTTCATGTCCATAATGGAATTATGAGAATTCTGTTAAATCATTAGATGCCACCAGGGAAGACTCAATTTGTGTAATTTCTTTAGCTGATCTAAACTAACTTCTTCATGTTTGATAATTAACTGCATTAGATGTGAAGAACATGTGGATAAGATTTCATTCCAATCATGTAAGAACGAATCGTAATCAATCACAGGGGGCACTTTTTTAATCGTCCGGCCACGTGGAATCATATGCCGAGGTTATCCTGACTGGGTATCGCAACGAGTCCATAACATGGTTGATCATAAGTCATGACAACAGCTTATTTTCTCTTCTGGAGAACACACTCCGGTAAACCACTTTTAAAGTGTCTACCCTTCCGCAGAAAAAGCCCGGATTTTGTATGAAGTATATATTGTACCTCATACGGTTGTAGTTCGCCCCGCTTCCAGCACGCCTCTGATCTCAAGCGCATTACAAAGTGCCGCGGGTGCTCTGTGATGTGCCCGATATTGGAGGGCACCTGTGCCAGTTTTCGGGCTGAAAAGACGGCAGAATTCTGATGCAGCCCTGTTCATACATGTCGCCCTTAGTAATATACTTCATGGTGGTTGCAGAATTGTATCCAGACGCTCTAATACTCTGGGAAATATTCTTTCTCCGAATATTTTTTCATCACAGTCTAATGCACAATCATGGTTACAAACAAAAAACAAACCAAAAACAGCAGCACATACAACACTAAAAAAACAAAAAAAAGAACATGGAATTTTTGGGAAAGATTTCTGCTACTTAGAATACATAAAAAATTTTTTTGAGGTTCTTGTTCCATTTTTTTATCAAAAAAGCTTAAACCGTCTGCCCAATCAACAAGGCACCCCCAGACTGGTGGGAAAAATACACAACATACCCCTTTTTTGGGCCTGTTCAGACCTCCAATTTAGGGAGAGAGGCTCCCCTACTAGTTTCTCTGCATGATTTAAAAGCCTGTCAGGTGGGTGGAGTGCAAAAAAACCCAAAAAGGGGGGAGCCACTCCCCCCATAAAACAGTCTAGAAAAAAAATTTGGCGGGACATCGAAAAAACTTTTTTGAAAAAAATGAGCATAGGTGCCCATTGGTCTAATCAGTGTGCACCTATTCTAATTTTTTTCCAAAAAGTTTTTTGGATGTGCAGAACCAAATATTGTGTTCCAGACAATCATGGTTACATCATCCTGGTTTCTGTCGATGCGGATCAGTCCCATGTAAAACCTGACAATACCTGCAACCAAATTCTACTTTCACTCTCCATGGTGTTCAACATAAAATTAAACAATCTCTTAATTGCAAATTCCACTTCAGGTCTTCACGTTATACAATGCAAACAAGGTGAATTACACTATGTGGTTTGCACATCAAGAAAGTTAAAAAAATCATAAATTAGAAGGGGTTGTCTCACTACAAGGATCGCTGCTTTTTATGTTAAAGATCTTGAAAAAAAAAAGTCACTTTGCAATATGTGTCCCTTAACAGTGTCCATTCCTGATTTCCCCCCTTGTATGGGCTGATCAGCTCCTAGGGGCAATATAGCTACGACCTGTTTTTCCTTTCCTGATAGGCTGCCAGACTGGTTTGCTATAGTACAGACTTGTTCAATCTCTCTTGATAGGCTGCCGCACTGTTGCTATAGAAAAACCTGTTCAATCCCCTGATAGGGCCGCCGGTTGCTATAGTACAGACTTGTTCAATCTCTCTGTAAGTGCCCGCAGTCGTATGCTACAGACCTGTTCAAATCCCTCCCAAGGCTGCCAGCACTGGTTGCTTAGCTACAGACCGGCTTCCCATTTTGGGCCCAGTTTTTTGGAAAAGCCGTTAAACCCAAACGGCCTGAAACCCCTTTTAAAAAAGGAAAACCCCAAAAAAAGGAAACAGGGCGAGGTTGAGAAAAATCAAGTGGAGCAACCCCCTTTTAAATATTTAAAAAAACAGGAAAAACATTTCCAATGTGGCGGGGGCCCCTTTATCAATCAGCATGGCTCTCAAACTACATTTTTTCCAGGCATTTGCCATTGAACGGGTTCACAACTCTAAACGGGGTGGTGATCTACATGCTGTTCAAAGGATTCAATCTCCAAGAGAAGGGGTTTTCCTGTAAGAAACTGTAAATCGGGAATGCCCCTGAGGAGGGGTCACAGCAGGAACGAAGATTTCAAAAAAGGGTTAGATCTCCCGGGAAAAACTAAAAATTTAATGGTACGTACCATGAAAAATTCTGGTCTGGTGGGGGGCTCGGGGTCAGAGTTTGGGGTCTCCCTGGACAATTGGTTTTGTTGTGGGTTTCCCAGGGCATTCCCCAGTGGGGAGGCTGGCTAATCCTTGTCCCCCTCCCTTCACCCCATTTATGTGTTTTTTTCAACCGTACTATGTAACTATGATCTCGCTTACAAACTGCGAGACCTTGAGGCTTCATGGAGAGCTGCGTCAGATACTGTGTTTCCCCGGAATTTAAATATGAGAAGTGAGGTCCTCTTCCATTATTGATCCTGATGATTGACAGTATTGCCAATTATTTTTTGATAATTGCCACCCTATTACCTCACCAGTGTTTTCTTTGTATCCTATAGAAATCATATATGTTTCTATTCAGATACATTTTTAGCCTCCTTACTTGTTCTTGTTTTCGGGGGATTCACCCTCTGTGTTTTCTTCGCTTGTTGCAATATTTACCTTGGCGGTTTCGGTTTAACAGTGCAAATCGGTGCTCTCGGATTCCGATGTTACCGGCGCAGTAGTGTTATCTCTGTCCTCCCGTCTCTAGGTGTTGCTCTATGATCCTTTGGGACGAGCACCGTGAATATCATGTGACTTTTCGTCACTCTGCGCACGCCTCGCTCCGGGGCTGGAGCAGTGACTTACTGCTCAAGCCTCTAGTTATGGGCAGGGAAGCCGGCGATGTATCCCAGGAGAGAGTGTTTTGTTTTAAGTTGTAATATATATAATGTAGGTATATATATGCATGCATGTTATATGGTGGGGCCTTTCTTTGCCCAAGGGGCCTTGGGGTCAAAACGCGTCAAACGTTTTTTATGACCTGTCTTGATGGGCCACTACTAAATAAAGGAAGTCTTCAGTTTTAAAGGCTTGCTGCATCACTTACCCCTTCTGTTGATGCTACTCCTTGGCTGCCTACTGCTTGGATCCGTGCAACCCATCTGTATTGAAGTGGTGAGCTTGCAATAACCTTTCTTTGTTCATGTTGCACTGTGTGACATTATCTGGGCACTGTAATTTCCTGAATACCTATTGGATGGGGTTTTAAAAACCCATCTGAGCCCCTGTTAGCACCATCGGGCACTTATTACCCGTACTATTTTACTGGGTGCTGTTTTTAACAACTGTCTAAGAAATTTTTGGCAAATCTTGTGGATACTATATAACAATGAGCACTGTGTGACATTTTCTTGGGAACACCCGTTAAACCTGGCCCCCCTTTTTCCCATGGGTGGGTGCCAGGGTATAATATATTTTTCTGGGGGGCACCCGTTTGCCCCGGGTATAACAACTATCTTTTTTTGGGGCACTATGTAAAACTTTAAACTTAGCCTTTTTGTTTTTTGGGGCCCTTTATCCTTTTTAAATATATACCTGCACTTTTTTTCTTTTTGGTGGGTGCCCCGGGTATAATACTTTTTTTGGGGGCACCCACCCTGCTGTTTTAAAAACTTTCTGAGCCCTGTGTAAACACTTTTATGAGCACTGGGGGCGGGGACACCGTTTTTGGGCACTATATACCTGCACTGTCTATGTGGGTGCTGTATAACACCCCAACCTTTTTTAAAAACCATTTTTATAGACTATTTTTTGGTGCAAAATTTTAAAAATTACCTTGGGGACTATTATTGGATTGGGGGGTTTTAACACCATCTGAGCATTGTATAGCACTATCTTGGGGAAATATATACCTGCCTATTTATTGGGGTGCCTTTAATGTTACACTATCTGTGGTTTTTAATGCCAATTTTCTGGGTTTTAAACCCTTTTCTGAGCACTGTATAGCACTATCTGGGCACTATGTACCTTTCATGTTTTATGTGGGTGCGTTATAAAACTATCTGAAAAAGCGTGGCAAAATTTTTTTTTGATCACTTTGAACGACCCCCCCCGGGTGAGATCGCCGGGGGGCAGGGGGGCCCCGCGGCTGGGATTTTTATATGTGTGAGTTGCTTTATTTGGTTTGTTGGGTTTTTGTTGGTTTTTGTCAATTGCTTTAACGTGTCCATATGCAAATGTGTGAATAATCTCGTCCAGCAACTTTATATGAAGTGCAAACCGCAGAAAAAAAAAAAAAAAAAAAGGGGAACCTCAGGAAGCCTGTGTGAAGTTTCCCCCCCGTTTAGAGAAATTTTTCCCGCAGTTTATTTGCTGTCTTCAAAAGGAAACCCATGACAGCGAGGGGGGAAAGTGGTGTCAATTAAAAAAAGTCGGGGGCAATGGGGCTTTTTACCCCCCAAAAATTTGGGGGTTTCAGCAGGTCCCTCTCGTGTCACCATATGGCATCACGTTACACCACAGAGGTGCCCACTAATGGTTCTCACCTAAACCTAGGTCCAGTGAGCTATATAGGCTCCCATATAATAGCTCCTATTTATGCTATAACTCAGAGATAGGCATGGGCTACATCCAGAGGAAATGTCATGGCGCATCCCTCTACATCTTCTAGATTTCCACCTATAGAAACCAAGAATGTGCCATGGTGGGCAAAGGGATCATAGCGTCTGAAGAAGTCAAGTTTGAACCACTTGTTGGACCTGGTTCCAGTAGAAATTATACTGGGGGGGGCTAATGGTCCGGCTAAGGGGAACTGATTCCTGGGTCCAGTGGATCCTGAGAAGCTTTAGTGACAGAATCTGGAGCTTATGTCTACCTCCATTAATATAACCGATAGGTATTCTTGGTGATGGACATCAAGAGGGTCCAACTAAAGGACCAGGAACATGTGTCTCACCCTCCTTCTATACAGAACATGCGCTCACCCCCTTTAATCACATCAGAATCTTTATTGCTATCATTGAGCATAAGACACATTATCAGTAAGGTCTCATAGGTTGTACGTGACTCATCCCAAAAGAGACAGACCCTGGTGGTAAGTAATAGCTTCCAAGTCACTTCCAAATGGAGTTGTCTTCTGCTAGACCTTTGGAGTCCATTAATGTGTCAGAGCCTGTGCCCACAATGGGATAGATGTCTATTCTGGTGGATAGGCCAGTTGTAAACGCCACTGGTTCGGCTGAACTTGTGAATAAACTGGGGTTTAGGGCATTGGAACTCCGTAGCCTTAACCATATCTGTAGCTGTAGACCTAATCCTACGTTACTATTAAGGTTTTTAGGGCTTCCTAGGCCTCTCTTTGGTGCTTCTGAGTCCATTGGTGCCGTGGCATTTACATAATTTCTGCCATGGGACCGAAAGTGACATTAGAGTGGAAGTGACGTCAGATCGCCAATGAGAGGTAAGTGAACCCTAAAGAGGCCGAAAAACCCTAACTCTATCCCTACCCCAACTTAGGGTTAGGGTTACAGACGATTTTTTTGGTCATTTGTGCCAAAATTTAGTTCAGGGCCAATCTTCCCCAAAGCATTCGGATTCAGTGTGAAATTTACTTTGTCCCAAATCCGAAGCATAAAATTAGTCAAAATCTACATGCACCTCCTCCAACTTTTTTAATGAATTCTGTGATCTCTCTCTTTTTTTTTGCAGTGGTTCGTCTACCTGTACCTAATGAAATGCACCATCAGCATCTCCACCGTCCTTCTTCTCATACTCATCATTGCCTTCCATATCAAGGAGATCCAGGTATCTGCACTTACTAACAACCAGTAGTCAGATATTCGAGGGCGGGTTGGGGTATTCTTGGCACCACATGCATGCACTATTTATTTGGGTGCTATCTAACACTATCTGAGCACTGTGTGACATTATCCTGGTATGAAGTACATGCACTATTTATCTGGATGCTGTATAACACCCTTGTCTCACCCACTGACAGGCTGAGACTGGTCTACAGGGGAGCAGGGGAAACCCCCGATGGACCCATTGAGCATGGTAGGCCACTGAGAATAGCAGGTCTGGGCAACTTTGCAGGGAGAAAGGCAGAAAAAGAGTGGAAGAAAGCAATGTGCATCTGTAGTCACGTACAGTAGTTGTAGAATGGGTCCCAAGAACCAACTCCACTGGCGGGCCCCAAGAACCAACTCTACTGGTGGGCCCTAAAAAACAACCCCACTGGTGGGCTCCAAGAATTAACTCCAATAGTGTTCCCCAAGAACCAACTCCAATAGTGTTCCCCAAGAACCAACTCCATTGGTGGGCCCCAAGAACCAACTCCATTGGTGGGCCCCAAGAACCAACTCCACTGTTGGGCATCAAAAACCAACCCCACTGGTGGGCTCCAAGAATCAACTGTACTGGTGGGCCCCAAGAATCAACTCCACTGGTGGGCCCCAAGAATCATCTCCACTGGTGGGCCCCAAGAATCAATTTCACTGGTTGCCTCAAGAATCAATTTCACTGGTGGACCCCAAGAATCATCTCTACTGGTGGGCCCCAAGAATCAACCCCACTGGTGGCCTCAAGAATGATCTCCACTGGTGGGCCCCAAGAATCATCTCTACTGGTGGGCCCCAAGAATCAGCTCCACTGGTGGGCCAAGAATCAACTCCACTGGTGGGCCCCAAGAAACAACTCCATTGGTGGCCATCAGAATCAACTCCACTGGTGGGCCCCAAGAAACAACTCCACTGGTGGGCCCCAAAAATAAGCTCCACTGGAGGGCCCCAAGAATCACCTCCAGTGGTGGGCCCCAGGAATCGACTCCAGCAGTGGGCCCCAAGAATCATCTCCACTGGTGGGTCCAAAGAATCAACTCCAGTGGTGGTCTTCAAGAATCAACTACACTAGTGGGAACCAAAAATCAACAAATTATTTGACACACATTCCCGGGTCGCGCTGCCCCAAAAGCCAGGCATTGTGCAATAGATTGTGCTCAGTACTTGTGGGCACCACGCAGAGGAGCAATGTGCACCCCTTAATATCCTTACCAGGTGCCAACCCCTGTGGAACTAAACTTGGAAATGAAAACAAAATTGAAGAATAATGCAAGAAGCCACAATATGCATATTATCGGAGGTGCCCTTTAAGGGAACACTCTAGGCAGACTTTTGCTTTTTTGCAAAACCCCTAAACACCACAATTTGTGTCCGCCCAACTCCCTCAGACTCTACTCAAGTCTTCCTTTTAATACTTAAGAGTTATACAACCTTCACTCACCAAATGTGAAGGAAAAGTCATCGGTAAAAAAAAAATTCCCAGCGTAAGAAAAAGTGGCATTTAACACCGTTGTAAATTAGTGCACCGAGGCCAAAGGGGCCATTGAATTCTTTGCTGTTTTCTTTGGCCGCAGAGTCGCTGCTATTGTTACACTGTGGCTTTTTTTATTTTTGAGTTGTACTAAGACCCTACTAAGACCGTGGAAAACGAAGTGTCCTATTATGTTTGGAGGCCTGAGGCGCCCGCTGTGCCAGGAGTCCTGCTCAGGATATTTGTGTACAATTATCGAGGTACTTAAGGAACTGGCCCAGAGTCAAGGTTTTATATTGACTTTTTGACGATTAATAGACTTGCTTATGGCAGAGGAATGAAGAACCTCGCCATTAACCTTTTAATGAAAGGGCGCTGGAGAAATTCTTCATTAAAATGATTCATTAATCATGCCCCCAACAATGCCTAAGTCTTCTACGGACTAGCAGCTAGTGAAGGCAAGTGCAGTCCTGTACCCATCGGGGGGTTTAGGAAAGTAGGTAACACCTGGAATAGAATTGAGGGGGGAGGGGGGCTGTACCTGAAAATAAATGTTTTATTATGGATTTGATCTCCCAACAGAGTTGTCAATCTCCTTGCAGTCCCACCCACCTTGAACTCTCAAAAGTGTAAGCATTAGGATCAGAGCTGTCCTGGCCAGCATTGAATTACATGGTTTTCGATGACAAGTACTTCTAGAGGGACACAGTTTCTCCTTGAGGAGGGAACAATGATGGTGTAGACTTAGAAGCTATCCAATGCTCTATGGGGAAATACAATATGCAAATAAAGGCTTAAAGGGTGACCCAAAATCAACTCCCCTGGTGGGCCCCAAAAATCAACTCCACTGGGGGCCCCAAAAAGATTTACTGGTGGGGGCCAAGAATAACCCAGGTGGGGCCCCAAAATCAACTCCCCTGGGGGGCCCCAAGAATAACTTACTGGTGGGGTCCCAAAAATCAATCCCCTTTTGCCCGTTTAGATCCCCCAAAACAACCAATGGTGACTCTAAGAATCCTTCACTGGAAAAAAAAAAATAAATTAATTTTGGGGGCCCCCCCCAAAGAACCAATTTCATGGTAAAATAAAGGGGAAAATTTTAAATTAATGGTGGCCCCAATACAACTCACTGTGGCCCCAATACCAAATCATGGGGGGAGCCAAGAACCTATTGGAAGTAGTGTCCCTTATAGACACATCTGACCCATGAAGGAGCCTTGTAATGTGACTGGATTTTAAGCAAAGCCAGTTACGCCTCCATACAGATAAAGCCTCCTGAGTCCACACATCTGTTTTGGGGTATTTGTCCCTTGTCGTCAGTGCAAGGGTCCCGGCTGGAGAAAACCCTTTAAAATAGTTTTTAAAAGGGTAAATTCCCCCCTGGGAGACACCATAAAAAATGTGTGGGGACTTTTGGGTAGTCTACCGCATAGAAAAAAAGGCCCCAAAAGGGGGCCGTTTTTTTTCTGAAGCAGGAACATGGTTTTTGTCACGCTTTGTACAAAAAAGGCGGTCGCTTCTCGCTTTCCTGACGTCGCCCATACAATAGTATTGTATGGGAAGACGACAAGAAAACGAGAAGCGCCAACGTTATATAATACGCCCGCGCCGAAAGACGAGCAGAGAAAAGACGAGCTGTGTAGACTGCAGCTCGTCTTTCCTATTGCCGTCTATGGGGCCGCAGGAACGATCATATATTCGACGCTTTTATAAAACGAAAAGCGCCGAAGATACGACATATTCCTGTGCAGTGTAGACATAGCCTTACAGGCCATCCAATGCTCCATAGAAAAACAATATGCAAAAAAAAAGGAAAAAGAGCTGGGTCTTTGGTCCCCTATTGGAAAGTAGTGCCCCCTTACGACCCCCTACTTTTTAAAGAGAATAATGGGGATTTAACAAAGCAAAATTTTATGGAGAGAGCCTTCTATGTGCAGACAGCTGTTTTGGGGAATGTTCCCCTTGTCAGTGCTGGGGGTTGTCTGACAAGGTGAGAGGCATTTAGAATAGTTTAACAGGGTAAAGTTTCCCCTTAAGAAGAGCATCATAAAAGTGTGTGGAGACTTACAGGCCATCCAATGATCCATGGGAAAATACAATATGCAAATAAACTCTAGGAAAAAGAGCTGGGTGTCTGGTGCCAACTATGGGAAGTAATGTCCCTTAAAACCACAGCCGACCCTTAAAAATGACAAGCCAGCAACTGCTCCATACAGTACAGAAAGACCTTCCCATGTGCAGACAGCTGTTTGAGGTTGTTGTGCCTCATCGGCGCAGTGCATGTTGCTGGCTGGATGGGTAAGGGGCCCTTTGGAGGGGTTTAAATTTTTCCCCTTTAAAATTTGGAGATTAAAGCTATTTATTGTCCAGGGGAAAATGCCCCTATGCAAATAAAACCCAGGGGGGGAAGCTAGGTCTTAGGCCACCCGTTTTGGGAAGGGAGCATTCCTTTCAGCAACCCCAACAAAAATTAAGAGCTGGGGGGTTTCAAGCCAACATCTACTTCAAGTGCAGAGCTGTCCTTTTATTACAGAATGCCATACTAATACAACATGGTACATTCCCGGAGACTTTCTGACACCGTATTCATGATGGCTTCCCCCTTTGGTTTTGTTTTTAAAAAATAAACGATC
Source organism: Phyllomedusa bahiana (assembly GCA_025379985.1). Lineage (NCBI taxonomy): Eukaryota > Metazoa > Chordata > Amphibia > Anura > Hylidae > Phyllomedusa > Phyllomedusa bahiana. The sequence goes on from JAODAL010073952.1 coordinate 11,280, forward strand.
TACCATCTGTTCTATAGATAAAGGGGAATTTTAATAGGGGAATCCTGGGATCGGGGCAATATAGTAAAATATCCCGCAAACTTTTTAAAAAGGCACAATAGAAGAAAAAAATTATTACATGGATCCCCCCTCAATGCCCTATGCCCCAATTATTCCCAAAGTGGAGATTCCAGTTCATATTTGGTCCCTCCTGGACCTATTTAAAGTGCAATCTGTAGACCTGGATTAAACTTAAAAAAAAGTCCGGGAGGAACGAAAATATTGTACGCACATTAAGTTCACTTCTTGCTGATGGAGGTTCTGTACGGCCAAACTTTTCCCATGTAGCTACATTGTAAATGGCCAACCAGCAATTGAGGGTCAGGGGGTTGAAATGACTTTGAATCAGGAGCAGGGGGAATCTTGGGAGTGTTTTTTTCCCCACAACAAAAGGGCGGTCATGGAAACCTCAGGCTGTCCTTTTCCTTCAAAAACCCCAATTGTTCCATCCTCATAGGCATTAGATGATCTGCCATTAATCTTTTATATATGGTGACCTAGACATTAACATTGATCAGCAGATGACCAAGAAAAGTTTTAACCCCTTGGAAGTGAGTAATGAGGTATTCAACTAATGACTACTTTTCTTTATACAATGGAGAGCCAACTGAATTGTCTGGGCCTTATTTTGAAGATTCATCTCCAGGTCTTTCCACCATCTTGGTTTTCTTCCTTTGGAAGTGCAGAAAGAAGTACCCAGAAGTACTTTCTCTGTATACAATGGAGTGCCAACTGAATAGTCCAGGCCTTATTTTCAACAAGTTTAACTTCCACCTTTATCCCCCAAATTTGGGTTTTTTTTCCCTTTGGGAGTGAAAAATTATTAAAAATACCTAACATGGAGTGCCAACTGAAATAGTCTGGACCTTATTTTGAAGATGTTCTTTCCCATTTCTTAAAATCTTGGTTTTTTCCTTTAAAAGAGAAAAAAAAAGGGTACCAACCCAAATGACTACAAAAAACTTTGGAAGCAAAAATGTAATAGTCTGAACCTTATTTTGAAGAATATCCACCTCCACCTTCCTCCGCCATCTTGGTTTTCCTTCTTTGGTAGTGAATAAAAAGGTACCCAACCAATGACTGAAAAAACTTTTTTAGCAGTGAAATTTAAACAAATTTAGCCCGGGACTTTAACTGTAACTTCACCCCACCTTTTTTATCATTTGGGTTTTTCCCCCTTTTTCAAAGGGAAAGATACCCCAACCAATGTTTAAAAAGTGTTTCTCCATACAATGGCGTGCCAACTGAAATAGTCTGGACTTTATATGAAAGAAGTTTCCCTTCCCCTTTTCCTCCGCCACAGGGTTTTTTCCCCCTTTCAAGTAAATAAAGAGATACCCCCCCAAGCGGAAAAAACTTTTCTCCATACAATGGCGTGCCAACTGAAATATTTGGAGCTTGTTTTGAAGAAGTTCAAAAAGAAATATCAGCTCACCGCTTTGACAGGTGGAAATCTTGATTGATGGTTCAATTGATGAACAAGACTAATGACGGCAGCTCCAACCTTTTCAGAACAACAGGACAAGAGGAAAAATGTCCGGCATCAAAAACAACAATGTTGTGGGAATCCAGTTAAGGTTGCAAATAAAACTCAACTGTTATTGAGCCATTTAAAAATGAACAGCAGTGTAGCGGAGAAAAGACAGAAACAAGCTGACGCGTTTCGAATAGAGAAAAAAACCTTAGTCGTAGCATACCGACGTCTTGGCTCTGCCGCAATGATATAGGCAGGTGCTGATGATGTAAGGGTGCGAGCACCAGTCAAAAGATGATCATGTGTTCCATATTAAACCCAATCATTCCGAGAGAGTAGATCATGCACAAGAAAAAGAAACATAATATCTAGAAATATATAGAATCAATATCTAGAAACAGAAAGCACCTACCTAATATTGATATAAGATCGCGTCTAGTGTTGAGACCACCCGGATATCTAGTAGCGAGGAGAAAGATCCATTTTGCTTCACGACTTGAAACTTTTCTACGTAAGTCCCCAACTCTAATTGATCTCTGACTTTCTCAATAGCGATTTCACGTAAGTTAGTCAAATCTTCGTTATGAATGCTATGAAAATGCTCATGGACCTTTGATTGTTCCAGGTTATGTCACAAGTTTCTGAAATGTGTCTTCTGATTCAGGTTTTGGTCATACATCCAATGTACAGGACCCGACGAGCAATACAAGAGATAAGATAGATGACATTCTTTGAATTGCTAGTAGTATAATGTTGTACCGTGTTAGCCTAAAAGGTATCGCCTGATTTCTTCACTCTTCTAATTCTTTGAATTGCAAATATCTCTTTATATCCCTGTTCTCTCCATCTATTTAGCATAATGTATTCCTGTATTGAATAATTATAAGATGTACTATTTATCTTTGTACGAATTAATTCGCCTGTGGAAATATTATGCAAAGTGGGGTGGCATGAGGTGGCTAGAAGAAGGGCGTTCCGATCCAAGATTTTATGATATGGGGAAATTTTTATTCCAGATATAACCGTGATATCCAGAAAATAAGTGCATTTGAATGATATTTGAAAGTAAACTGAAGGTTCATGTGATTCTTGTTCAAATACTCAACAAAATCAGGGATGGTTTCCTCTGGACCCTCCATATCAGGAGGAGGTCGTCAATATAATGAACATAACACCTGATATGTGGGTCAAAAACATTATCCTCTTAAAAAAGGAAAAACTTCTCCCACATTCCTATATATATTGACCAAGGAAGGAGAGAAACGTGTTCCCATTGCCGTTCCTTGCTGTTATATGTAAAAATTTCCATCGAAGGAGAAAAAATTATGATTCAATACAAAATCTGTTGCCATGATGATAAATTCCTTAACCTCCATTTTGAGAGTACTGTATAAGTGTAAAAAAGCTAATAAGTATTCTAGGGCTGGTTTCTGTAAAATGGAAGGATATACGGCTCATCACAGCTCAGCCAAAAATAGCCCACTTTCCACGTAGAAGATTCCAAACTAGTAATGGTATGTTTAGTATCTAGGAGGAAGCTGGGTAATTTCCTAACCAATACCAATATCCTAGTAGAAGACAGTAAACACGCCCCTTAATTCAAAATGAAACCAAGGAAACAGAACTGAGGTAAGATGAATCAATGTAGTGAGACAACCCCTTTAAGGGGAGTTACCTCTTTTTTTGCTCTTATCATTAGCTATTTTTTTGGGAAATCGGGGAGAAAAAATTTTTTAATAGGTTTTTTTCTCCTCATCGCCCC
>JAODAL010073953.1:0-14553 GCA_025379985.1 Phyllomedusa bahiana
AAGAGCGGGGGGGGTATTGGCACCACAGGATGTGTTTTTGGGCAGCCACAGGGATGGGGGGGAAGGCAGTAAAAGGGGGGAAACAATACACACAACCCCCCTGCTTTCCCTCTCACGCTTTCCTCCTTGCCTGCCAATACACAATCCCTCCCTCCTGTTCACTCCCTTTCCTTTGCATGTCACGACCGGGGCAGGACAAATGTTTCCCCTGACCATAAACAAATACCGTTGCTAAGCACATGTAAACCAGCCCTTCTCTAAAACCGAAACACATTCCAAATAAAAACCAAGGACGACACCCTTTTAGATTTTTGGTCCCCACATTTTCAACTATGATCTTCGTAGTGAGACAACCCCTTTAAGCAATCTGTTGTGGACATGGAATATTTTTCAGTTAAAATTTACAGTAAGAATTCAAAAATCTTTTCCTTTATCTAAAGCACCCACCCACATAGTCTGCTTCCTTCAATTTTACACAAAACAAGAGAGCCTTTTAGGACAAAAAAGGGGTCTAAATAAATAATGTGCTGTATCCCAAGACACCCTTTTCTAAGGACGCTGACAAAAGAGGTGATCCTTTGATTTATGTCTTTATAAATCCACAATAAAAGTATCTACACAGCTCTAAACTGTGACATGAAATATTCAAAGAGTTGATGCAAAAGATATGTTGCATTAGATCCCGGGTCTCAGTGATACATGGTCATTTTTGATAACACTGAATTAGAAATGTAAAAATTCACTGTATCAGTTCAGTAGTGGACAGCAAAACAGATTAAAATCGGGTGATTATCCATTCTTTGTAGGACTCTGGTCTGAAATAATATATGCTGTATCTCTGTGTATGTACTGTATATAGATACTGTGAATTTATGGTCTTCATCCTGTTACTCTAGCTGTCAAGACCTGCTCATCTTTACAATAGCTGGAGAGTCACAAGTTGGAGACTAGTGTTGTAGTTAAATGAAAGATATATAATTATTGCTTTATTTATTTCACATTGCTTGTATAGTGCCAAGATATTCTGCAGCACAGTACAGAATTTCTCACCATTCATATTAGTTACTGTAATGGAACTCAAAATCTAATTTCTGTACCTCACATACATACATACTAGGGCCAATTTCAGAGAAAACCAAATATCTAATAAATACATTTATGGAGCATTGTAGGAAACTATAGCTCAACGTCTGACTCATAGCCCAGTGTTGTGTAAACACCTTCTGACGCTTTGTGCCAACACTCTTTGCTGCCTTAGGCTTGGAATGTGACGTCTTAATTTACTTGCAGTATAGAATGGATAACTACGCTTCAGTGTTCCAATAACCCCCCACCCCCCCCCCTTTTTTTTATAACCAGCCAAGGTTAAATCAACAGCTGCAGGTGGATAGTATTAGAATTAAAAGGTCCGTGGATATTGGTCCCTTCTCACCCAAAAAATAGCAGCCCCCAGCCATCCTAGAAGCAGATCATCAAATAATATGGTCTGCTTCTGACGGTAACCCAGCTCTTCCTAGTACCGCCAGTTATTACCAGTATCCCTGGTGCTTCCCAGTAACTTAGCTCTTCCCAATTGGGTGCTGGACAATAATAGTGCGAGCGTTTAGTGTCAGCCTTGGGGTAACCACAAGCAATAGTGGAGCACCTACTGGATGGTAATGATAGCCAGGATAGTGGATTCTCTGGGTCACAGCGAGTGATGGTGCAGACCATGACAGTGAATGGAGTCTAAGGAGCCCTTCGGTATTCCCCAAAGCCCGCCGCAAGGCGGGATGGACTTTGCTGTGGGGGACTCCCAAATCGTTACCCCTGTTGTGGCCGCTCATGGTGACAGTTGAGGGGTCGGAAGTAGGACTGTAAAAATGGTCAGAGTTGATAGGTCACAGGCAGGTGCAACTGTAGATAGGCAGCGGAGTCCAAGGCAGAAAGCAGACTCGGGAAAAAGCAGGTAACAGCAGTGCAGGTAACACAGGAACCAGGACATCAGTACATGAAGCTGACAGACAACAACCAGAGGTCAGAATCAATGTGGAAACATCAACAAACTGACCCAGAGCACAGACAGGAAGTACCTTAAAGGGAATCTGTCGCCAATTTTTTTTTTTTTTACTTATTAAATCAAGACCCTGATCCATATTCTTTTCCTCTCAGTCATTTTCATTTCCTGATTGTAGATTTCTCAATTCAGCCATCTATATATGATTGTGGGGAAGACATTCTTGCCTGCACTGCTTTAACAGCAGTCAGAGAGATACTTTACAGCAGCTTCATGCCCATAGGATTCTTAAGACAGATTCTGTCCCATAGACGTCTATAGGAGAGTTTTCACTGTGAAGGGGAGAGGGGGAGCTGTGACATCTCCTCTTGTGACTGGTGGATCCTATGTTATCTGTACACAATGGTGTCTCCTTTCAGTGTGACCCTGCTGTTACTGATAATGAGCAGACTGCTGAAAAGCTCTCTAAACAGAACAGGAAGTGTCAGACTATTCGGCTTAGTGGCCAGAGTGAAAACTGCAGGACTTCTGAATTATTAAAAAATACTGAAAGTGATATGGAAAATTAAAAAAAAACAAAACCAAAAATTCCTAAAACATGTGTTTAACATAAAAATGTCAGTTAAACAATAAGTAATTTTTTGATGACACATTCCCTTTAAGTCCCGGGTGGAGAGTAGCCATTGACCAAGTAACTAGGTACTGTCTCTTTAAATCTAAGCATGCCAGCGTGCCTTAGGGATGCGTTAAGTTCTAAAGTCACCATGACGTACAGAAAACATCATGGTGCATCAAGGGGTTAAAGGTTTTTCTCACCATGCAGTTTTACAGAGGCACAGCCAGCTTTAGACTTACACTTCAGGCTGTGGGTCAAAATATAGCAGTGATTGGCATATCAGCTCTGCTATTCCTAGCTCTTCATGGTACAGTGATATGACTGCAGGAGATTTATAAAGTATGGTACCCAAGGCTACAGTGCTCTAAAGAGTGAAAGCTTCATATTTATTTTAGTAAACAAAGTCAATTTCCTGAGATAAGAATCTTCATGGAGTAACTCAACATGGATTGACAGACTGCAAAATAGAGCAATAAGAAGAGATAGAGAGGAGGGAGATATGGTAGCTAACCAGATAAACTTGTGTACTCTACGAGAAGATAAAATCTTCTTTATCTCTTGACAAAAGCAAAATCAATAAAGCAATACATTGCACACAAAAAGTTAGAGATATCTGGAAATTTAAGGATGAACATGAAATTTCTTGAATTTTTTTTAAATGTACTAAATGAGACCATGTCTTAGCTTTAGAAAGAACATGTCCAACTCTTCAGTGTTTCATTACTTGTTGCACAACTTGCTGATCTCTAACAAGGAGCCTAGTGTAAAAATTAACAACATGTATTTGATCACTGAATCACCCAAAAAATTTATGGGATCAATTTGAAACCATACTGTTCATATTTTGACATCATGAGACCAAGACAACACCTTACAATTGATCAACAGTTCCTCACCATTGCGATGCTTCAAGCTGGTTGTCCTCAGACGGAAGTGGCCACTGAGCTTATAGTGTCAGAGTGTCATCAGCATGTAGCAACAGAGCTACAGAGAGACTGGAAGAGTCACAGAAAAGGAAAGAAGTGGCGACGTTTGGCTACATCACACACTGATGACCGCTTTATTGTAAACAATGCCCTGCGGAACTGGATGATGAATGCCACACAATTCCTAGCACGTTTAAGGGAGGAGAGAGGCACCCAAGTATTACATCAGACTATTCGTAACTGTAACGCCGTGCGCTGTGGTCCGACGCCCAGACCGCGGCCACTCGTGCCTCCCGGCCCCCGGCGCCTCTCATGCCGCGGACCAGGCACACGACCCCAGGCACGGCCAGCCATGGCATGCGCTACGCTGCAACTCACCTGGCAGTGTCCTGCTTCCTCCTTCAGGGGCGTGCGGCAGTCTCTGCTTCTGTCTGCACTATCCCGGCAGGCCACTAGGGGCGTGCACGAGCAGCTTTCTTAGATTTAAAGGGAAAGTACTTAATTGGTGTTCCCTTTCCACCTATGGCCTTGGGGTATGGGCTTTATAGGGATACCCCTTTCTGCCGTCGGCGCCCAGTTGTTGGTGTCCCTACGTCAGCAAAGTTAGTGTGAGTTTGCTAGCGGTCTCTCTGATGGTTCCGTAGCCTCTATGTCTCCACTCCTGCCTTGCCAGTCCTGTCTTGTCAGTCCTGCCTAGTCAGTCCTGCCTACTCCAGTTCCACGCTCCGGTCGGCCCTGTGTCCGCGCTACCTGCATCGGATGTCACCGCTGGGCCCTGCGTCGGGGGTAGTGACCTGGGGGATTCCCTGCAGCAAAGCCCGCCCTGCCTTGCGGCGGGCTCCGGTGAAGACAAGGGGCCCCTTAGACTCCGCTCCACAGCGTAGGTTACGCCAACTCCTGGGGGTAACCACTTCCCACTCGCTGAGCGGTCCTGACAGTAACTACTTACATCAGCATAGTCTGTGACGTTACTATGGGGAGTGATTCAATGTGTGATGTCAGCATGTGGAGCCACACCCCATAAGTCTCCATTTGTAACTAGGAGACAGATTGTCAGAACGCTGCAAGTCAAGGACTGCCTGTATACTATGATGAACAAAATCCGTGACTTAGTTATGACGTTTCGGTCAGTTTAGACCTTTATAAATTTGTCACTTTTAAAAGAAAACAAAACACAAAAAGAATCATAAAAAACAGTGATATATACTATATAAGGGTAATGAAGGAAAGAAAAACCACAATTTTTCCTTATATAACCCCAAAAAAAATTATTTAAAAATTAAGGGGTACAAATGAGTCAAAAAATGATCCAAACAATAGGGATCAGAGCCGTATCTCAAGTATATGTTGACGAACAGACCTGTTGAATACAAAGACCTGTATTTATCAAAAAGACAAATAGTATTTTCACCTGTGTTAATAAAAAGTAATGACAGGCATATATTGATAAAAAAATACAATACTTAATGGTTTTATATATATTATATATATTAAAATTTTATAGAGGAAAAGAGCTTTTAACCCATACAAAAGTAACCTAAGTAACCTATTAACCCAGAAATTCCCAACCCTAAAAGAGGTAGAAAAGGGAAAAGTAAAGGCCGTAGCCTACAAAAAAAGGAGCCCCGTTGTAAAAAGGAAGAGTCCCGGTTTTTAAATGAGGCCGCGGCCGTTTCCCCGGGAAAAGGAAGTCGCCGTATCGTTTTGCATATATGGGGAAAAGGAAAGATGGGGATGTAGTCCGAAAGGGTCACTTGCGTTTTACGCAATGGCGCAGGCCGAAATGGGTTGAGCAATAGGGTAATGATAGAAGAAAAAAAGAGAAATAATAAAAGTAGGAGAGTTTGTAAGAAATTTAAAGGATGACTGAAAAGATGAAACGCCCTAAAGAAACTGAAGGAATCTGGGCATGATCTAAAGGAAAAGAAAAAGAAAAAAACAAAACCGAAAAAGGAGTAGATTAAAGGGAAAAAAAAGGAAAAAAAGAAAGCGTGTGTAAAAAAAGTAGTCATAAGTGATAAAATGAAAAAATAAAATACAAAAATAAAAAAAAAAATAGTAAAATCAAAAAATGGAACAGAAGAAGTAAGAAAGATGTTGGGGAAAAGAAAAAAAAAAAAAAAAGAAAAAAAAGAGGGAGAAAAAGAAGAGAAAAAAAAGGGAAGAAAAAGAAAAAAAAAAACGAAAAGAAAAAAAAAAAGAAAAGAAAAAAAGGGGAAAAAAATAAAAAATAAAAGAAAAAATAAAGGCAGGGAAACAGATGACAAAGTATAGAATTTTAGTTTCACTCCTTTTGGTTTTCACTGTTGTACATGCTGTTTTTCTTTGTAAAAGGGGAAGGGGACTAATTTGATTAGTAAAAGAATATCGAGCTAACTTCCAAAAAAGGAAATCCCCCCCTATTCAACCCATTCGGTTGTAATTATTGATCTAAAGACCCAAAATGACTCTCTCCCCTTTAAAGTATCAAATATGGTTCCCACCGTTTGGTTCATCACCTGCTCTAAAATTTGAAAAAAGGGGGTGTTGGGGTGTTTTGTTACTTCCAAAAAATGAGCGGGGTACCGGCAGCCAGTTTTTTCCCCGTAGGGAGGACTTATGGCTGAGAGGCGGTCCTTCATGTTGTACGTTTTCCTTTAAAAATAGTCCGCACGGCATTTAAGGGCATATACAAATAAGCTTTCCCAATAAAGGGGGCCCCCAAAAACAAATTTTTGCCCGTTTGGATGGAAATTGATTCACCTTTTTGACACTAAAAACAGGGAAACCCTGAAAGCGGGAAAGCCCCCCTCTTCGGGAAGCAGGTGGATGGGAAAAAGTCCCTTTTGAGCCCCTATTCCCCTTTAAACCAGCATTCTTGTTTTTCTAGGGTCTTTTTGAACAGATAAAGGGTTTTGGACTTGGAATGTTTCTATGTGGGGATAGCTCTCGCAAAATCCCAATGCTGTTAGAATATTGTGTATACCATCATCCTCGGATGATAGTGTTCCGAAAGGAATCCGCTCGGTTTTGATTTCAATTTTTGGAATCAGTTCTAATGTGGGGGTATTTTTGGTACCCTCTGTCACGGAATTTATCCCCATTGTCCAAAACCCTGACCTGTCTCTGGTGGGTTTCAATACTAGTGAATTTAAATGAGTCTGGGTAGAGATTTTTTTGTGATCGGATGGCAACTCCTAAATGAAGGAACTATTCCTATCAGTTGTTTTTAAATAAAAAGTCAGTGCTAAAAGTATTGCCCCCTCTTTTCTTGATCATAGAGTGCCCAAAAAAGGTAACGTTGTGCATCATGTTCTGATGTAAATTAAAAGCTTGGTCTTATAGAATTTAGCCAGTTACAAATTTTTGTCCTAAGGCTCTAATCCCCCTCCATAGCAAAAATTATCTATGACCTTCCACAGTCTAACATGGCTGGGTAGGGTTTTTCAAATATTGGGGGTGATCCTCAAATTGGGCCATGTAGGCATTGCATAAGGGGGGGCCATATTGGACCCCATAGCTTTTCCCCCTTTTCACCGGGGGTTTAAAAGGTCTTCAACATAAGTAGTTTTTCTCTGCACAGTTTTAAATGTTCCGTGCAGATGTAAGTTATCCTCGTCATTCAGATTTCCCTAAAGAAGTTGACAGCGCTTCAATGCCCTAGTATGATCAATGGAGGTGTAAAACTCATACACGAGAGTGACCAATAGAGTCGTGCAGAAATGCCGTAACTGTGTTAAAAATTGACAAAAAAATGACCTGTATCTCGAATATGCGGGAGATTGTTCAAGGGTTTAAGTATTTTCTCTATTTACTGGGGAGATGATGAAACCCCGAGTCCGTGGAGGCAATTTTGGGTCCCCCGGGGGGTTCTCTAAGTTTTGTGAATTTTTGGGAGTGTTTAAAAAAGGGGGGTAACCGGATTTTCCATTCAAAAAAGGGGAAAAAGTGGATTTGTCAATGCCCCCCTTTATCAGATATTTATCAAGTACCTCTGGATTTTATCGATCCAAATATCGGGTAAAAGGGGCAATGGAAATGGTAAAATGTCGGTTTAATTGTCTCAGAATCCCCTTTACGATAATCACCCTTATCCATGCCCCACGAGGTCCCCCTTGTCAGTGGTTTATGTGATAGTTTTCCCCTTTAAAGGATTTGAGGCCCCAAAATCCTCAGGGTTTTAGGTTACCTATATTTTTTTTCTTGGATCGGATGATTTTTGTCTATATCCCTCTGAACTATAGTGTGTGGTTTTATAGGGGGTGATAGGATCTCGGGGGGCAAAACGATGCTTTTTTAAAACCCCAAACCTCTTGATAGCATCTGTTATGACAAACCAAGGGTTCCATATAGGTCTGAAAAATGAGCCTTGGTTTAAAGAGACCTAAAAAAAAAATGTAGTTCTTGTTGTAATTTTTAAACTCATCAAACGAGGGTTGGGACAAAATGAAAGGCCCTTTTTCTGCAAACAGCACTTTTAAGGAAGACAATACCGGAGGAAATTTCCACCGATTATTCTAAATGAAAAGCCAGTCCTTACAGCTCACTGTGCCCGTGTCTTTTAGGGTTTTGGGAAGTTTGCGCGTCCTTTTTTTGTCCTCCTTGTGGTTTTTTCCCCCGGTTGTTTTTCTGGGTTTGGGCCCAAAAAAAGGACCCCGGTGAATGGTAATTCTATACTTTCTGACCCAGAACTTAAAATAGTCGCGATTGTTCCTTGATTGCTGTTATTCTCTGAGGTTGGACTCCCAAGGTATACCTCTTGTTCATGTGTGGGTGCGTCTCAAAAAAATTTTGTGCGTTCGATTCTAAGGATTTTTCTGTGTTCACTCAAGGATTTATCCCTTCTAGTTTCAATGCTGTTAAGTCCCCTTTGAGGAGTGGCACTTATTTGCTTTTTCTATTGCATTTTTTTCTGCTTGCCTCAGAACGATATTGGAGATATTCAATAGTAAGTAAAAATTAAGCCCAGGGAGAATTTGTTCAAAATGCTTCGAATTTTGCAAAATTTTTCATTATCGGGGGAAAAGGGGGGTTGAAAATGTGATCTAAGGCCCTCGGGTCTATTCACCACGATAATATTCCGCTAGGGTGCTACAAGGAGTTCAGTCCTATTAGACGTTTAGAAACTCGTTCCCTTCCTTCGTGTGCAAAACCCTTCGCTGGACCTGCGAAAATCATTCAAAAACGATACTTGAGATATAAATTTAATTTGGGTTGTTCCCCGCTGTACGCAAAAGTGTCCTTTGACATTGATCTGTTTTGGTGCCTCAACCCACAAAAAAATTTCAATAGTATAGTTGTATGGGGGGGCACTCGTACCCGTAATCGTGTGTGGTTGGTCAAAGTAGGTGAAAATAATTTCACCCACGTCAACAAGAGAAGTAATTGACCGCACAAAAAGGTAATGCAAAAAGTGTTGATTTTATTATATCCAAGGCTCCAAGAATTTTTGTCAAATCCCGAGACTTTTTTTTTTTTTTTTAGCTTTCGGGGGAGTTTAGACCTTTATCAAATAGTCACTATAAAGAAACAAAAAAACAAAAAGAATCAAAATAAACGTGTTTCATATATACAGTTTAATGAAGTGAAAAAGAAAACCCCAATATACTTAAAAATAAACCAATAAAAACATTTTTTTCAATCTAATGGGTCAAAGGTCAACAAACTGTATCCAATCACAATTGGGATCAGGACCCTTCAATACTAAAATTTTTGTTGCAGAATACAGACCCTGTGAATACAAAAGACCTGTTACTATACAGAAAGAAAAAAGTATGTTCACCTGTGTTAATTAAAATAATGACAGGGGATATTTTGATAACCATATACTATAAGGTATATATATATTATATATATATAATATTTATATATATATATATGAGGGAGAAAAGAGGTTAACCATTCAAAAAAAAAAACAAGTAACCCCATTACACCCCAACAATTACCAATCTGAAAAAGTAGAGAAGAGAAGTAAAAAGGCCCTAGCCCACAGAAAAGGAGCTCCAGTTGTAGAAGGAAGGTGCCGGTTTTTTTAATGAGGCCGCGGCCGTATCCCGACCCCAAGTCGCCGTTCGTCTGCCTCATATCGGTGAAGGAAAGTGGGGAAGTAGTCCGAAAGGGGCATTGCGCATGCGAAGGCGCAGCGCCGAAATAGAGTGAGAAAGAGGTAAAGATAGAAGTAAAAAGAGAAAAATAATAAAAGATTGTAGAGAGTTATTAAGTAATTAAGGATGACCGTAAGATAGAAAGCCCCTAAAGAAACTAGAAGGAATTGGGCATAGATTTTAAAGGACAGAACAAGAAAAACAAAACCCCGAAAAAGGAGTAGTTAAAGGAAAAAGGAAATAAAACAAGCGTGTGTAAATAAGTAGTCTATAATTTATAAAAAAGAAAAAATAAAAAACAAAAATAAAAAAAAAAAAAAGTAAAATCATAAAATGGAAAAGAAGAAGTAAGAAAGATGTATGGGGAAAGAAAAAAGAAAAAATAAGAAAAATAAGAGGGGAAAAAAGAAGAGATAAAAAGAAGAAAAAGGAAAAAAAAGGAAAAAAAAAAAAAGAAAAATAAAAAAAAAAAAAAGGGGAAAAAAGAAAAAAAAAAAAGAAAAAATGAAGGCAGGGAACCGATGACAAAAGTTAGATGTTAGTTTTACTTATTGGTTTCTCACCCGTTTACATGCTGTCTTATCGTTGCTGAAAGGAAGAAGGGGACATAAATTTATTAGTCAAGAATTTCGGCCTAATTAACCAAACAAGAAATCACACTCCCTATTCAACCCTTGGTTGTAATGTATTGAGTCTAAAGATCAAAATGACTTTTTCTTTTCCCCTTAAATAGTTAAAATGGTGCCACCCCCTCTTGGTTCTCACCTGCTCTAAAATTAGAAAACGGAGTTGGGAGATGTTATGTCCTACTTCCAGAAAATGATGCGGTACCGGCAGCCATGTCTTCTTACACCGTATGGAGGACTTATGGCTCGAGAGGCGGTCCTTCATACGTTGTACTGTCTCTCCTATATATAATAGTCCCCCGGACTTTAAGGGGATAACAAATAGGAGCATTGCAAGTGAAGGGGCCCCCTTTAAAAAAAAATTTTTTTTCCCGTCCCTTTGGATGGGCAAAATGATTTCACCTTTTAGACAAGAACTGGAACACGTAAGCAGGGAAAAATCCCCCTCTTCGGGGAAGGGCAGAGGGGGGAAAGTTTCCTTTTTGGACCCTATATCAGCCTTTTTCCAGCATATCTCTGATTTTTTGGGGGTTTTGAACAGTCAAGGGTTGGACTCGGAAGTTTCTTGTGGGGATTGCTTCTGCAAATACTCCATGCTGTCTCAGAAAATTTTGTATACCCTTTATTCCCGGGTGATAAGTGTTCACGAAAGGAATCCTGCTCGGTTTTGAGTTACAAACTCTTGGAATCATTTTTTTAAAGTCAGGGTATTTTTGGTACCCCCTGTCACGGAAATTATCCCCCCATTGTCCCAAGCTGACCCGTCTCTGTGTCGGTTCAGATACAATCGCTGAACTTATGAATTTAGATTTGGGTAGAGATTTTTTTTAATGTGATAAGGATGGGAACTCCTAAAATGAAAGGGACTTTCCTTTTAGTTGTTTTTGAATATAAATCGTGCTCAAAGTTTGTTTTTCCTCATTCTTGATACTAGAGGGGTCCCCTTTCTCCCTTTTGAGGGGAACATCCCGGTTTCCCCCGGGTTTTTATACACTCCCCAAGTTCACAAGCTTAGAGAACCCCCTGGGAGACCAATGTTGCCCCACGGACTCGGTGTTTTCATCAATTCACGTACATAGAGAAAAAACTTAATCCCTTTATACAAACCACACCATCTTTTACGGGGATACAGGTATTTCTTGTCAAATTTTTAACCAGTTGCGGCATTTTGACACGGGCTCTATTGGTCATTCGTGTTGTTGTTTTTACACCTCCATTGATCTATGGGGCATTTAAGAAACTGTTAACTTCTTTAGGAAAATTTATTGATGAGGATGAACTTACTTCTGACGGAATATTTAACATAGGCTAGGAACAGCTCTTTTTGTTTTAAGACGCGTTTTAGCCAGGTGAAAGGAACAGCTATGGGTCCAAAATGGCCCCCCTTTGCTAATGCTCATGGCCCTATTGGGTCACCCATATATTGAAGACCTTACCGTGCCCCTGTTAGACTGTGGAAGGGTACATGTGAATTTTTTTTTATATGGGGAGGGGGATGGATGTCTTAGGACAATTTGTTAATGGCTAAAATTTTTTAAAAAAACCCGAGCTTCAATTTACTCAGAACTGATGCACAACGGGTTCCTTTTCTGGACACTTAGTGATCAAGAATGGGACAAAACTTTGAGCATGACTTTTATTCAAAAAAAAAATTAGGAATTTGTCTTCTTTTAGGAGTTGCCATCCGTATCACTTAAAAAATCTCTCCCAGATCTCAATTATTGGGGGTTAGGTATTGTATCTGAACCGACCAGGACGGTCAGGCTTAGGACAGAGGGGTAGTTCGGGGGAAGAGGGTATCCGAAAATACCCCGACTTAGAAACTGATTCCAAAAGAAATTTTAGACTAAAACCGAGCGGATTTTTTTCGTGAAAACTTATCATCCCAGGAGGGATGGGTATACACAATATTCTGAGACAGCTTTGGGAGTATTTTGCAGAGAGCATATCCCCACATAGAAACATTCCAGAGTCCACCCTTGATCTGTTCAAAAAGACCTAGAAATATCAGAGATATGCTGGTTAAGGCTGATATAGGGTCTCAAAAGGTACTTTCCCAGTCCACTCTGTCTTCCCCGAAGAGGGGTACGTTTCCCTGCTTGCAGTGTTGCCACTGTTCTAGTGTCATAAAAGGTGAATCAGTTGTCCATCCAAGGACGGGAAAAAAAATTTTGTTTTAGGGGGTCCCTTAAACTTGCAATAGCTCCTATGTTGTATATGCCCTTAAATGCCCGTGCGACTTTTTATATATAGGAGAGACAGTACAAGTATGAAGGACCGCCTCTCGGCCATAAGTCCTCCAAAACGGTTGAAAGAAGAACATGGCTGCCGGTACCGCATCATTTTCTGGAAGTAGGACATAACATCTCCCAACTCCGTTATCAAATTTTAGAGCAGGTGATGAGACCAAGACGGGGTGGCAAACCATTATTGGGACTACTTAAGGAGAGAGAGTCTTTTGGATCTTTAGACTCAATACATTACAACCCCAATGGCTTGAATAGGGAGTGTGATTTCTTGTTTGGTTAAGTTATGCTCGATATTTTTGTACTAATCAAATTATTTCTCCTTCTTCCTTTCAGCAACGATAAGACAGCATGTACAACAGTGTGAGAGACCAATAGGAGTGAAAATTACGTTCTATACATTGTCATTGTTCCCTGCCTTTATTTTTTTTTTTTTATTTTTTATTTTTTCCCCTTTTTTTCTTTTTCTTCTTTTTTTCTTTCCTTTTTTTCCTTTTTCTTCTTTTTTATCTCTTCTTTTTTCTCCCTCTTATTTTTCTTATTTTTCTTTTTTCTTTCCCCATACATCTTTCTTACTTCTTCTGTTCCATTTTATGATTTTCTATCTTTTTATTTTTTATTTTTGTATTTTTTTATTTTTTCATTTTTATCACTTATAGACTACTTATTTATACACGCTTGCTTTATTTCCTTTTCTCCTTTAATTTACTCCTTTTTCTGGTTTTGTTTGTTCTTGTTCTGTCCTTTTGATCTATGCCCAGATTCCTTCTAGTCCCTTTAGGGGCGTTTCTATCTTTACAGTCATCCTTAACTTACTTACATAACTCTCTACTATCTTTTATTTTGGGGTCTCTTTTTTTTTCTTCTATCATTATCCTCTATTGCTCACTCTATTTCGGCGCTGCGCCATTGCGTTTTGCGAAGTGACCCTTTCGGACTACATCTCCCATCTTTCCTTCTACCGGATATGATGCAGAGCGATACGGCGACTTCCGGTTCCGGGTATTTCGGCCGCGGCGCTCATTAAAATACGGACTCTTCCTTCCTACAACTGGAGGTCCTTTTTTTGTGGCTGGGGCCTTTTTTTTTTCTCTTTCTACCCTTTCGGGAATTGGTAAGTTGTCTGGGTGTAATGGGGTTACTTAGTTTACTTTTTGTATGGCTGTAAGCTCTTTCCTCTTCTCCTTTCTCTCTTCTCTCTCTATTATATATAATATTATATATATATATATTATATATATATATATATATATATATATTATTTCGCATTATTGTATATTTTGTTATATATTTGCCTGTATTTTTCTTTATTTAACACAGGTAAAAATACTTATTTGTCTTTCTGTATAGTTACGGGTCTTTTGTTTATCAGGTCTGTATTCTGTCAATATACTAGTTTGTCGGTTTGTCCCATTTTTGTGATGTGGATAATGTTTGTTGACTCATTGTACCCATTAGATTGTAAATAATGTTTTATTGGTTATATTAGGTATATTGGGTTTTTTTTCATTATTACACTGTATATATGTATATATCATGTTTATTTATGATTCTTTTTGTGTTTTGTTTGCTTTTAGTGACTATTTGTAAAGGTCTAAAATGACCCAAACGTCATAAAATAAGTACGGATTTTGTACTAAATTTTTGGGGCCTGTGGATTAAAAAAATCAACACTGTTTGCTTACCTTTTGGTGCGGTCAATTTTTTCTTGTGATTGGGTGAAATTATTTTCCCTACTTTGACCCGCACCACATCACTTTATGGTATCGAGTGCCACCCCATACAACGTATACTATTGTATACTATGATGTACTTCTTTGCTTTTTTAAATTGTTAAACTCAGCGTACATTGTTAACTATATTATGTTCTGTTTTTTTGCACTTTTATCTGCCTGTTTTAAGGGGTTAAACCCATGCCCGTAATCCCAGAGGGGCTCTAAAATTTTCAACCCATGGATTTTAAAATTGGTAACTTTTCACTCTGCTGGAAGAAGTACAGTTCAGTTTTGAAAGGAAAATCTCAGAAAGTGAACTTTGTACTGAAAAAGTGCTAAATCTTC
>JAODAL010073954.1:0-14553 GCA_025379985.1 Phyllomedusa bahiana
TGGGGCCCCTTTGTTCCATCCCTGCCCCTGTGTTTTGTGAAATCCTAGGCCGTTACAAACTAAGATTTTTTAGGGAATCGTTTGGGGAAAACCCCAGACAGGTTCCGAATTTCGGGGAACCCTTCCCTTTTTTTCCCGCTTCAATTGTTTTCCCCCACTGGGGGGAAAAAAAGGGTAGCGAGTGGTGTTCTCCTCCGGGCCCACCTCAGGATTGGACTTTAGTATCCCCCCTGAACCCCCAAATGGATTCGTTTGACAGTTTTTTTCGGTTTGGGCCATGTTACGACAACCCCAATGTGTGGCATGGGCAAAAACCGCTATCTATTCAGCGGGCCCCGCTCGGCTAAAGACTATTGTTCGGGTTTCCGCCAAATGGTTTTCCCATGCCGAGGGGTTTCTGCCAAACCCTTAAACCTTCTGGACAAGGTTTTTATGATGGGGTAAAGGGATGCCTGGTCAGCCCTTCCACCCCTAAGGAAAAAAATGACTTTTATGAATTACCCTGCTTTTGAAAAAAGGGGTAAGGAAGACGCGGGGAAAAGCAAGGGGGGTCGACTTTCAGTTCAAGTCAAATTTTTCGAAAAACCTCCTTTTACTTTCTCAAAAAAATTCCCTCTTCTACCCTCATAAAAACCCCAATCCTGAAGAAGAACCCATGGTTTTGGGTTTTTACATTGTCCCACCAGGAGGGACATCGGCGGGAAAAATCCTTGTGCTTTTTTTTGCGGAAAATCCGACCTTTTTCTGAGAGACTGTCCGATTGCCCCCAGGTCCCTAAGGGGAACCCCCGAACGCCGGGTAATTTAGGAAGGGTAACTGGGTTACGGACCTCCTAACTCTGGTAATAATTTTTTTTTTTGCCTTATCCTTGGTCTCTAATTATAAGAATTTTGCTTGTCAAGCTATGATTGATCAGGCATGCTGCAAGTTTATCAGTTGGTTGTTGCCCAAACCCTTGGGGTTTTTTAAAACTAGTTCCTTTAATACCCCCTTTTTGGTTTCAGGGGTAATTAAACCCCCCTAATGGGGGGGAAAAAAAAATTTTCGGTTGCTAAGATCACTTTAAAATTTTGGGGGTTCGCATAGGGAAAAACTTTATTTTTTGTCATGGAAAAAACTACTGGGATATTATTCTTGGGGTTGCCCTTGGGTCCCCCCCTAATCCTGTGTTTGATGGAGAACCACGATGATCAAATGGGTGACTATGTGGTTTATTTGAAAATGTTTTCCCTTGGTTTTTGGGGTGGTAATAATCTCACATATTTCAAAAAGTAAATCTGAGCTTTAGATAGAGAGGGTTTTGGGTAAATTTTCTCCACATCGCCGAGTTTTTACCCCTGACCTCATCCGGGGGGAAAGCTTAATTTTGCCCCCAAGCAGAATCTTTGCATGTTATTTGGAAAATGAAAATTTTCTTTTCCCAATAGTGTTCTCGACACCGATTTTAGAGAGTTTGTAAGTTAAGCTGTCTCTTTTGCTTTGAGGTTCCCATCTCAGGACTTGCCACTCAGGTTGTGAAACCAAAATAGAATCCCCATTAAACGACTGTGCACAGTCTGGGTAGGGGTATAAGACTCTTAAAAAAAGTCAACTAAAACAAATCTTAAAAAAAGCCCCCCAGGGACAAAAAATACTTCCCTTTTCAAGTCCCTTTAGCAAAAGGCTTCCAACCTTAAAAAAGGGAAAAATTTGGCAGGCCCATACACTAAAAAAAAGGGGGGGTTTTTTGAGGGGCCGGGGGCCCCTCCTTAAGGGGGGGGTGGGTATGTCATGTCATGCCTGAAGAACCCAGCTTTGGGTCTGCTCGCCGGGGATGGCCGTTACGACGGAAACCCTGGTTTCTTACATGATGTCTTGAATTGTATTCACTAGTGTGAACTGTGTTCTCCTCGCTGTTTGCAAGGGGCTGGGATCAGAGTCAGGGCCCACTTGTCTGTGTGTGTGTCCCTGACCGGTCCCTGACATCTGTATACGAAAAAATAGAAAAGTTATGGCTATAAGAAAATAGCGATGGATAAATATTGTTTTATATAATAAAAAAAACTTTTTTTTAAGTGCCTCCTCATAAAAAAACTATATAAATTAGGTATCGCCATAATCGTATCGACCCACATAGTAAAATGAACATGTCACATATTCTGCATGGTGAGTGCTGTTAAAAATAAAAATAAAAAATACTACTAGAATTGCAGCATTTTCTTTACCCTGGCTTCCAAAAAACAGCTGTAAAAGCAATCAAAAAGCCTTGTCCCCCCAAAAATGTCAAGTCATCCCGCAAAAAACAAGCCCATACATAGTTCCGTACACAGTAAAATAAAAAAAAGTTATGGCTCTCAGACTAAGGTGATGCAAAAACGTGTTTTTCTTTTTGAATAAAAGTGCTTTTAGTGTGTAAAAGTAAAACATAAAAAGTACACAAACTGGGTATCTCTGTAATCTTACTGACCTTCTTAGTAAAGATAGCATGTAATTTATACCACACGGTAATCATTGTAAGCGTCAAATGAACCCCATAATGTTACCAATAAAAACATGCAGAAAAATAAAAATGTTATGGCTAGCAGACTATCACGATATAAAAATAAAATTTCTCTTAAAAGCATTTCTATTGTGTAAAAGTAAGAAAACATAAAAAACTATATAAAATGTATGTTATTGTAATCAGGGCTGTGGATTGGGAAGCCAAAGCTCCGATCCCGACTCTGACTCCTCAATTTCCATAACTCCGATTCCGACTGCGGACTCCGGCTCTGACTCCCTCATACATGGCGCATTTTCAAGTGATAACTTTACTGTAGTTAAATGGTAACATAAGGCTTTTTAGAACCTTATGATACAATAATCAAGTTATCTAGGTAGAACATAAACTGACAAGCAAAATGGTAGCAATATTTATATTTATGACTTTCAGGCTCCATATCTCATCATCCCCTACAGCTTTGAACGCGAGACTACAATAATTTCATAGACAATAATCTTGGTTATCTTAAATATAAATTTGACTTGCAAGTATTTAGCATCTGCTTGGTTCTGCAGATTCTTGTCATGTAACTGCATTGTTACTGTTTTGCTCCTAAAAATCAAAATGTACATTTTTATTATTTTGTTGGCTTTTGGTAAATCCATTTTTAGGCATTCAGTACTGCCTGAATCCTTCTGGGTCCTGGATCAGATTCAAGCATGTCTTCACCAATATCTGATTCAAGGTCTCTTCTACATGTTCCCAATTTTGGTGCATACTGGTCGACTCACTTGGGTATGAATACAGCTTTTTCTTCAATTCTACCCACAAATGTTCAATTGGGTTGAGCTCTGGGGACTTTGGAGACCAATGCAGCAACTTTACTTCATTGTCATTGAATCATTTCTTTGCCAAACTCAACATATGCTTCGGGTGGAACACTCCTTTCATACCCATAGTACTGGAGTATATTAAGTAACTCATCTTGTAGGATACTCACATATAGCTCAGCATTG
The DNA here is from genome assembly GCA_025379985.1 of Phyllomedusa bahiana. Lineage (NCBI taxonomy): Eukaryota > Metazoa > Chordata > Amphibia > Anura > Hylidae > Phyllomedusa > Phyllomedusa bahiana. The sequence goes on from JAODAL010073954.1 coordinate 3,478, forward strand.
AGATCACCATCGATCCTGGTCAAGTATCCAACATCTTTGGCTGTGAAACAACCTCATATCAGGCTTCCTCCTCCAAACTTGACAGTTTCTTCAATTTCTCCCATTCTTCTAAACCCATTTGTCCCCGTCAGAGCCTGGTCAATTAACTTTCATCTCATCGCTCCAAATCACCTGCTTCCAGTCTTAAATTTTTCATACTTTTTTGCAAACTTGAGCCAACACTACCTTTGACGAGACTGAAGTTGAGACTTCTTCACCTTTTTTCAGGCCACCATTCCAGACTTGTGTAATGCGTGTTGTATGGTGCTTGCATGAAAGTCTGTGATCTCACTCTTATGAAGCATACGAGCCACCTCCACTGCAGTGTCTGTCGCGATAGAACTGGTAAATATTGTGATGATCCAACTTGTTGACTCTGATATTTTTGTCCACCTCTTGGCTTTGGAATAAGCCAAGTATGTGTGTGTGCATATATATATATATATATATATATATATATATATATATATATATATATATACAAAGAAAGGGGGAGAAAGCAAGATGAACCATTTTCTGTTATTGTGACTCCCATATTTTGTCCTAGAGTACATTTGGTTGATTAAAAGAGCATATGGATGGACGAGAGTATAACCGCAGTGAACCATCATAAATAGGAAAAATGAAACAAATTCATTAGTCCAATTTTTCAAACAACTAAATATTACATCTAGACAGTATTCAGAATTGTCAACGGATCTACAGGAAAAGGTTGTTGAACTGTATAAAACAGGAAAGGGTTACATAAAGATATCCAAGGAATTGATAATGTCAGTCAGCAGTGTTCAAACGGTGATTAACAAATGGAAAATCAGGGGCCCTGTGAAAACGAAACCACAGTCAGGTAGACCAACAAAAATTTCGGCCACAACTGCCAGGAAAATTGTTCAGGATGCAAAGAAAAACCCACAAATAACATCAGCTGAAATACATGACTCTCTGAAAACTAGCGGTGTGGAAGTTTCAAGATGCACAAAAAGGAGGAACTTGGAAACTTGGCACAGGAAACTTGGTAAAAGTTGAAGGAAAGATGAATGCAGCACATTATCAGCAAATACTGGAGGCAAATTTGCACTCATCAGCCCGGAAGCTGTTCATGGGACGTACTTGGACGTTCCAACATGACAATAATCCAAAACACAAGGCCAAGTCGACCTGTCATTGGCTACAGCAGAACAAAGTGAAGGTTCTGGAGTGGCCACCTCAGTCTCCTGACCTCAATATCACTGAGCCACTCTGCGGAGATCTCAAGCACGCAGTTCATTCAAGACAGCCCAGGAATTTACAGCAACTGGAGGCTTTTTGCCAAGAAGAATATGCAGCTTTACCATCTGAGAAAATAAAGAGTCTTATCCACAACTACCACAAAAGACTTCAAGCAGTCATTGATGTTAGAGGGGGCAATACATGGCATTAAGAACTGGGCTATGTGAACTCTTGATCATGATCATTTGGATGTTTTTGGTTGTCATTATGATTTAAAAAGTGAACACAGTAGTTTGATAAGAAATGGCTTCCCCCAACCAGTAACCATGAGTGGAAAAAAACTTTTTGTGCTATCATTCATATTCCAAGAAAGCAAAAATTCTGCCGGGGTATGTAAACTTTTGAGCACAACTGTATGTTCAAAAGGTGCATGGATGTACATAGTGGATTGCTGGGTGTTAACAAATTGCTTAGAAGAAGGAAAGAAATATTAACATTCGCTGGGAAGAATTAAGGTGGAGGGGGGACCTGTAGCAACGGACCTGCGGTGGCAGGGCTGACATGAGTGGCGTGAGGGAGAGCGGTGCCGGGTCTGACAGGAGCGGCATAAGGGAGAGTGGTGCTGGGGCTGACTGGAGAGCAGTGGTGGAGATGGCAGGAGCATCATGAGGGAGAGCGATGTCAGCAGTGAGAATGCAGCAGGAAGACAGTGGTAAGACCTGCTGTGCTGAGGCCAAACAGAAGAGGAATGGAAGAGACTTGGGACATTCTGATGTTATGGGGCTTGACTCAGTGTTTAATATCAGCACACTGACACATGCCCCATAAGTCCCTGTTCATAACTAAGGGAAAGTTGCAAGTCTGAATGACAGAAGTTGAGGTCTGCCTGTACAATTAATATATACTGGCCTAGTAAACAAAAGCAAATATGTAATAGCATAGACAGACAGACAGACAGATTTCATATAAAAGAACTCAAAGGTGTTCTACTAAACATTTGACCTATATCAATAGAGCTATCACAATGAAGTCTTGTTTATAACGTATTGTGAGGTATACCCATTTCATACAAAGGTTTGACATCAATGAATCATAAATGTGTCTACTGCTATGAATGTGGTGCGACACCCCCAGAACGCCCCAAATCTTTGACGCTTTAAAATGTTTCTTTGGTGCTTTACAAAGGCACATATCGAGCCAAAGTTTGGAGTGCGCCTGTTCATACAATCATTTTGGCTCAAAGTATACCAGAAAACTGGTGCAGCCCTGTTCAGATATGTCACCCTATGTGTTAAATACAAGTGACATGTTTTCTAAATAGTTGTTTTCTCTTTACGTTACATGAGTTTCGGGGTTGTTAATTGATTTCTAGGAGCAATTTAATGCTGCTTGTGCTGACACGGCCTCTTACAGAACCTTATACTGTTTTTTTAAATTAATTATTGCATATTCCCGGGATGCTGCATTTTACGATAAAGCACAATAATTCTATTTTGTCGACTTGTCTTCAGTCATTATCCCCTGAGTTAAAAAGCCAGATGGTAAATGAAAACATATCTATCACGATGGTTTTTACACTTCATAATCCATAGAGTGTCGTGTTACAGGTACATGCACCTTTCCCAGTGACCTTAGAAAAATCTTGTTTATGCGGTAATGTGGTCTGGTTTGTGTCATCATCAATAGGAAAAATACAATAGCTGCATAAGTAACATTTTTCAATCAATTGCATTTTACATCCATTTTCCTGACAACAGTATGTATTTTTTGGAAATTAGTTTTGTTTGAATAACATAATTGTACCATAAAGTATGTACAGTAAAAGTATTAATAAAGAAGGTATAGCTGTAACATCTTCAACATCTTCGGGGTTGTCGAATATTGAGCAATAAAAATGAAGGAAAATATAAATAACATGTTACTCACTGAATTAGTTCTAATTATCATGAAGTTACATATTAAAATGAGTTGATCCTCAGTTACAGCCTATATTATAGTTGAGAAGAGTTGCATTCATAATTCATGTTTGTAATTGAAAACAGTCAACAAGCCAATGATCACACATACCCTTAACTGCTTTTCTAAAATCCTGTAAGACAGTGAGACAGTTTAAGCTGAAGCAGGCTTGGATAAGCCAACAGGGAAGTAATAGAAACCCTTGATATGCTCCTGGGCATGGCAAATGGCTTAGGCTGCTTTTCAGGGAAAAGTGCATGATAAAAAGAGGCCGACTGGAAGAGTAATATGCAGTCATGAATGAAGTTGTAGGGTGGGCCCCAAGAATTAACTCCACTGTTAGGCCCCAAGCATCAGATTCACTGGTGTTTCCCTAAGAATCAACTCCACTAGTGGGCCCAAGGAATAAAATCAACTGGTGGGTCTAAAGAATCAACTCCACTGGTGGGCCCCAAGAATTAACTCCACTGATGGGCCTCAGGAATTAACTTTACTGGTTAGGCCCAGTATTAGTAAGTCATGGCAGTGTTAAAGGAATATGGAGCGGGCTCACCCACTCCATATGCGGCAGGTGACAGCTGTTTGATATAGCTGTCATCCGCTGCTAACAGCAGAAATCAGAGCCGGATCTGATCTCTGCTTTTTAAACCCATTGACGTTGTGGGGATTGAGGCCATGGCATGTAAGTGAATTAGAATGCACACAATTTCTCACTCCAGTTGTGAGATTGTGGGACTCTGATTGTTTACATGGCGGCTGGAAGCCTTTACTATGAAATAGGCTGTATGAACGATCACGCCCACTAGTAGTCAACCCCCCCAGAGGGTCTCAATGTTAAAGAAAAAAAAATAATGATGTTTTAAAGTATAAAAAAAAAACATTTTAAAATTTCATATCACCCCCTTTTCCCATTTTCCAACTAAAAATAATAATAATAAATTTGCACAAAATTGGTATCACCGCATCTGTAAAAGCCTGATTTATTAAAATATAACATAATTTATCCTGTACAATGAACACCAAAGAAGAAAAAAAATTCCAAACACCTAAACTGCGGTTTTTTGGTCATTTCGTGTCCCCTAAAAATTGTAATAGAAGTGATCAAAAAGTTACATGTATTCCAAACTGGTACCAATAAAATATGATTCAGCCTGCAAAAAATGAGCACTCATTCAGGTCCAGAGGTGAAGTAAAAAGAGTTCTTGGTCACAGAAAATTGTTGGATTTTTTTTACAGTACTATAACATATCGAAAACCCTACATATTTGGTATAGCCGGAATCGTATGAACCTGTAGAATACAGATAATACATTATTTATACCAAAGAGTGAGCACTGTAAAAAAGAAGAAACTGCAAAAACGGTGCAACTACGTTTTTTCCCATTTCGCCCAACTTAGGATTTTTTTTAGAAATTGCATCTTGTCCCGCAAAGCAAACACCTTCATATGTCTATATAGATGAACAAATAAAGTTATGGCTCTTGGAAGGCAGGGAGGAAAAAAACAAAGCACCATGTTATTTTGACTGTGGTGGGTTAAAGGGCTAAGGACCAAGCATTTTTTTTTGGTCACATTTGAAGAGCCATGTCTTTCTTAATTTTGATTTTCTATTAATGTTATTGTAGGAGGTTTTGTTTTTTGTAGGACAAGTTGTACTTTTTGAGGTATATATCAATTACATTAACTTTTATTACTGCCTCACTGTCTCCCGGGTGGATGGGTAAGCAGCTTGCCCCATTCCCATCCTACTAACACCACGGAACCAGAACTGTAACCAATTTTCATTGCTAGTAGGACAGAAAGGGAATCAAACTGCTCTAGCCATTGTGATGCTGAAAAAAATAATAGAAAAGGCCATGGAAGAGACATAGGGGCAATTTTAACTATTGTGTATGTCCCAGGCTTCGTGGGAGAGGCGTCCCTAGGTGTGAACAACCCCACTCCTCGCCTGACTATACCCATACTAGTTGGGTTTGGACCTGGAATCCGGTTTCAAGCCTTGGCCTTCCTGGACTCTGGTTCAGCCAGGAACTTTGTGGATGCGGCCTTGGTGTCCAAGTATAACCTCCCAGTGGTCCGCCTGGAGAAACCTCTGGCCATCTCCTCTATCAGTGGAGAGATTCTCAATGATCTGGTCCTGTTTCATACCGAGCCCTTGTCCCTACAAGTTGGGGCACTTCATAAGGAGAAACTGTCATTTTTTGTGTTACCTCGCTCTGCTCTACACTGATGAGGGGCAAAACCCCGAAACGCGTATGTAGATGAGCAATATTGGCTTGACAATTATTCCCTTTTGCTTCTCAAAGATCATGAATCAGAAGTAAATTGAGGATTTGTTACAACCTATAGAAGGGCGCAGTGAGCTTTCCAGCTCCTTTCCCATAATGCCTTGTGATATGCAGATGCTTAGTAGTGGGCTAAAAGGCAATCAAAACACTACACGCCTTTAACTGGTGCTCTCCATAAGGAAGATGGTCCCCTTCTCATACCCACTCATTGCCTCCCACCCCGTCAAGCCAATATTGCTCTGCTCTACACTGATGAGGGGCAAAACCCCGAAACGCGTATGTAGATGAGCAATATTGGCTTGACAATTATTCCCTTTTGCTTCTCAAAGATTCAGTGAATCAGAAGTAAATTGAGGATTTGTTACAACCTATAGAGGGCGCAGTGAGCTTTCCAGCTCCTTTCCCATAATGCCTTGTGTTACCTCGGTCATCCTCGTCTATTCTTCTGGGCCTTCCTTGGCTGCAGCAACATGCCCCGGTGCTTGATTGGAAGACGGGCGAAATCTTGCTGGGGACAAGGTTGTCGTTCCTGTTGTTTGGTGGCACCTCGCCCGATGCTTCCCGCTTCTCATCTTCTAACGTCTGAATAGCTGGCGGGCCTCCCCGCACCCTACCAAGAATTTGCGGACGTGTTCTTGGAGAAGCAAGCAGAAACCCTACCTCCTGATCGTCCCTATGACTGCCCAATACACCTGCTACCCGGCACATCCCCTCCCCGGGGCAGGGTCTATCCACGGTCAGTACCAGAGACTCAAGCCATGGCTGCTTACATCCAGGAGAATCTTCAGAAGGGGTTCATTCGTAAGTCCTCCTCATCTGCCGGGGCCGGGTTTTTCTTCATGTCAAAGAATGATGGCTCTCTCCATCCCTGTATCGATTACCGCGGTCTCAATAAGATCACTGTTATGAACCGGTATCCCTTGCCGTTGATCACCGAGCTATTTGATTCTCTCCGTGGAGCCAAGATCTTTTCCAAACTAGACCTACGCGGTGCTTATCTCATTCGTATCCGAGAAGGAGACGAGTGGAAGACGGCCTTCAACACTCGAGATGGCCACTTCAAGTAGCTGGTGATGCCATTCGGGCTCTGTAATGCTCCCGCAGTCTTCCAGGAGTTTGTCAACAATGTCTTCAGAGATCTCTTATACACCTGTGTGATTGTCTACCTGGATGACATCTTGATCTTTTCATCTGACCCGGAGTCTCACCATGCCCATGTGAGACAGGTTCTCGGGCAGTTATGCGCTAACCATCTTTACCCCAAGTTGGAAAAATGTCTCTTCCACAAGACCAGTCTTCCTTTTCTCGGCTACATTGTCTCGGACAAGGGTTTACAAATGGATCCCACTAAATTGTCTGCCTTCCTGTAATGGCCGCGTCCAATAGGCCTCCGTGCCATACAGAGATTTTTGGGCTTTGCCAACTATTATAGGTAGTTTGTGCCCAACTTCTCCTCACTGGTGTCACCGATCGTGGCCGTCACAAGAAAGAATGCTAACCCGAGGCTTTGGCCACCAGCGGCTGAAGAGGCCTTTGTAAAGCTAAAATCTGCATTTGCTTCCACACCCGTGCTTTTCCGGCCTGATATGGAGAAACCTTTCTACTTGGAGGTCAACGCCTCTTCCGTGGGAGCTGGGGCCGTACTCACCCAAAAATGGCGCACTGGCAAGACTGGCACGTGTGGCTTCTTCTCTAGAACCTTTTCCGCGGCGGAGAGGAATTACTCCATTGGTGACCGGGAACTGCTGGCCATCAAACTAGCCTTGGAGGAATGGCGCTATCTCCTTGAAGGAGCTCGTCACGGTCACCGTGTACACTGACCACAAGAATCTCCTTTATTCTCAGACGGCCCAATGGCTAAATCTCCGGCAAGCCCGCTGGTCGCTTTTCTTTTCCCGTTTTGACTTTCTCACCCAATTTCGTCCGGCCGAAAAAAATGTCAAGGCGGATGCTCTCTCCCGTGCTTCGGACGTGATAGGGGATGAACCTGCACCACGGCACATCATCCCTCCTGAACGGCAAATCTCCGCAGCACCGGTAGATCTTCGGCAAATCCCACCGGGCAAGACTTAACTGGGGACATTGCTCTCGAGTGGCAGGACATCCAGGGGTACAAATATCTTGCTCCCTGATCTCTCGCTTCTATTGGTGGCCTGACCTCGCTAAACATATTCGTGCATTCGGGGCATCTTGCACTTCCTGTGCCCAGAACAAGTCTTCTCGTCACAAGCCGGCAGATTTGCTGCAGCCACTACCAATCCCTAACTGCCCTTGGACTCATGTGGCTATGGATTTTATCACGGATCTCCCTCCTTCCTCCGGTAATACCGTGGTGTGGGTAGTCACCAATCGGTTCTCAAAGATGGCCCATTTCTTTCCTCTGCCAGGTCTCCCTTCTGCTCCTTGTCTTGCCAGCCTGTTCTTCCAGCACATCTTCTGCTTGCATGGACTTCCTCTGCATATTGTCTTGGACCGTGGAGTCCAATTCGTGTCCAAGTTTTGGCACTTCCTCTGTGCCCAGCTACAAGTTAAGCTGGACTTCTCCTCGGCATACCATCCACAGACCAATGGACAAGTGGAGAGGGTTAATCAGGTCCTGGGCAACTATCTACGCCACTTTGTTTCGGCACGGCAAGATTGCTGGGCTAATCTGTTACCCTGGGCCGAATTCTTGTATAATTCTTTAGACTCGGAGTCTGTTGGGTCCGCCCCCTTCTTCATCATCTACGGGCAATTTCCGCGCCCAACCCTGCCCATCTCGATGCCCTCTGAAGTGCCGGCTGTGGAGGGTCTGGTCCGCGACTTAACGGCCATATGTGATCAGACATGCCTGTCCCTACAACAGGCTTCTGCCCGCATGAAGAGGCAAGCAGACAAGCGGCGAAGACCTTCCCCAGTTTACTCTCCCAGAGACAAGGTGTGGTTATCAGCGAAGTACATCCACCTTAAGATCCCCAACTATAAACTGGGACCCCGGTTCCTGGGACCATTCGAGGTTCTCAAGCGCATCAACCCAGTGGCCTACAAGCTTCGACTTCCCCCCACGATGCGTGTCCTTCCATGTCTCCCTCTTAAAGTCGGTGGTCCTGAATCGCTTCTCCCGGAAAGCTGCTCCTCCGATTCCTGTAGCAGATGCCTCCAACATCTTTACCATAAGAGAGGTCTTGGCCATGAAGACGATTAGAGGGAAGTGTCATTTCCTCATCGACTGGAAGGGGTTCGGGCCGGAAGAGAAGTCCTTGGAGCCAGAGGACAATATTCAGGACCATAATGTAATCCATAAGTTCCTTCAGGCCAGAAAGAGGGGGAGGCCAAAGGGGGGGGTACTGTCACAGATGCCCTTGCGACCCTCATCCCAGGTCACAGGCGCATTCGTGCCCCGCTACTGAGCGCTCATTCCCGGCATGTCCCCCTGGAGATTTACTCGGCCACGCTCCTGCTGTAGTCTCTTGGCACGCGCGGCCCCACTCCCTAGGACGCGCGCGCGCCATAGGTGTTAAATTCAAAGGGCCAGTGCGCCGGTAATTCGTCATTGACGGTCGCTGCCCCTATTTAAGCCTGCTTCTTCCTGGTTACCCTGCCGTATCTTTAGTGCCTTACCGCCTACTGAGAAAGCATTTCCTGAGTCTAGTTCTAATTGCCGTGTAACGTACCTTCTTGCCTCCGTCCCTCGACCATGAACCTTTGCCGCCTGTCCTGACCTTATTGCCTGTCCCCGACTACGAGCCTGCCTGACAATTCTGTACTATGCTATACCCTGGCTGCCACCGCAAGCAAGCCACGTCTGGGGTAGCGACCTGGTAGACTCCCGCCGCAGCAAGTCCATCCCGCTTTGCGGCGGGCTCTGGTGATAACCGGGACCTACTTAGATTCCGCTCCCTGGCGTGGCTTTCACCATCGCTTGTGGTGATCCAGTGGATCCACTACTGTGAACCGTGACAACCGAAAAGTGACTCAATTACAAAAGTCATTTTAGCTCCACTTTTGCTATTAAAAAATCAAATAATTACATAAAAATAAAGCCTAAAGTATTGTGAGAAAAAAGGTGAAAAAATTAGTAGTGTAGTAGAGTAACCAAGAATGAAAAAGCTATATTGCGTTTAAACACACATGTACTAAGGAAAAAGAAAATGTGCCTGGTCTGTAAGGCGAGTAAACAGCTTGAATAGGAACTGATTAATTTTATGGTTATGTGGCGTATGTCCTAGAGCAGCTTTTTTGATGTATTTATAGTAGTGTTGAGCTATTATTATCGACAAAGTTGAAATCGGCACAGTTTTTATGGTGATCGGATTTTTTATATCATGCGATAATTTAGGTTAAAATCTGTGAATCATCTATTAAGATCACCCCCATTTTCTGCGCTTTCTGTCATTTTGGCGGCCAGAAAAATCAGCTTACAGAATAGAGAGGGTGGAGATGTGTGTGCGACGTCATGACTGGATGTGTATGGTTGCGATTTGGCTGGAAAAAAAATCAAAATGACCTCGTTTTACATAGAACAGCCCTTCGTGTTCAGCCTCAGTGTCTCTCAGCGTCTCATAGAAGGAGGACGTGCGCTCTGCGTGTGTCCAAACAGCTCAGCGAAATTATTCTATTTCTTCACACAGAAACCTCTACTATTGGCTGTGATCCTTACAATTTAGTTAGATTAGAGATTGGAAGATTTTATGTAGTTAGCTAGAGAATCTTAAAGGAGCATCTACCGCTGTAAAGTCACGGAGAGGAGCGGGGAGGGGGAGCCGCGGGCAAACACAGACAAGCTCTATAAAGAATACTGGGTAAAGTTCACCAAGACTTAGTGTAAGACATTGCACTGCATAAACTTTATTATTAACAGTTTTTATGAAATATTTCCTGGGTATTGGGCACCTGAAAATTATATTTTGGATACACATATTTTCTAGTAACTGCAGGTCTCTTTGTTAGGTGCAAAAAAATCCACTTTTATTATCAGTATAACATTTCAGATAGGTGTTCATTTTCAATTTTGCCCATTCCCCTTTGTTGATATATCCACCTTGCACTTAAATTTGAATCCAGCAATTTTATAGTCCCACCAAAAGGTGAATTGAAAAAGGGGGCCCAAAAATATCTTGTATTATACGAATACATACGAACTGTTTTTTTTACTTTGGCGCACTACAGCTTTGTTCATTGAGGCAGCTTGCACTTTAAAACTGAAAACAGCAATTTTATAGTCACCACAGGTGAATTGAAAGGTGCCAAAAATATCTTTTATTTATACGAAATACATAACAGTACGGTGTTTTTTGTCCTTTTGCCCAGTCCAGATTTGTTGATAGACACCTTTCAGTTAAATTTGAATCCAGCAATTTTGTTTTGATTAGAGGGATTTGAGAATAGCTGTTTATTTGCCGTCTTTTAATAAGAGACTTTCCAAAACTATTTCCATACCTTCTCAAATTTTTATATTTCTGAACATGGAGCGAAATGCAGGTGGTAAACGAGCAAAGAGGGGGGTAGCACATGGAGGTAGAGGGCCAGAAAGGTGCTCCTTCCCGGTGGGGACAACCCCCATGCCCGCGGACGCGTTGCGGGGCCCTCAGGCCCCGCACGCTGGGTA
>JAODAL010073955.1:0-14553 GCA_025379985.1 Phyllomedusa bahiana
AAACTTATAGATATCTGTATCTATTACAAGTTCTACAAGGGCTTGTACCTGCCCACTTTCTTATGGGTTTCACTGTATAAGCTCTTTCTTTTCAACTTTTCTTTCCCACTGATGAGTCCATTTTTATGTCTGGACAAAATGCATATGGCGGTCACTTAAGGTGAGTAATAGGTAGAGATGGGCGAATCGATTCTAACGAAGTGGAATTCGTTTAGAATTTCAGGAAAACTTCGGATCGGAACGAAGTCGAACTTTGGGGTACTTCGCGTGAATGAAGTGTGCTTTTGATTGATAAAATGGCTGCGAGCACATGGCGTTACATGGGGCAAAGACCTCTGGGAGGAAGAAGGGCATAGCCTGCATGACATGTGCAGAGATGAAGCCAATCAGAGACCGGCGGAATTCTGTGACGTCACCGCACTATATAAGTCCGGGCGCGACGCTGGGAGCTCATACCTCTCTCACTGTACTGATTAGGGAAGGTGCTGCCACGGCTGCTTATGATATCTCTTACTAAAGAACTAATTTTTATACAGCGATTTTTGGGGGGGTGTCACAGCTTGACTCAGAGACTGCTTCTCTTAACGTTCTATTTCTGATTTTGTGGGGTATTGGATCTGAAGTCCAGTGTGCGTCCAATGCAGCTGCAAATACATTTTAATGCTATCTGCTCACAGCACATTGAATATCCAAGAGTTATCTAAGCCTGTTCCTGTTGTATTCATTTAAAGAAACAGCGTTTTTACAATACAAATACCACTTCATTTTTGGTTGCTCTATTCTTTTGCGCAATTTACATCCAGGGTTTAATTAAGTGTTATTCTGCTGTTGTGGTGACTAAAAGAAATCGTCTTTTTCACCGCCAAAAAAGACATTTTGCCTGTAGCATAATTCATAACCGGAGGCTAATTAAAAGTTTTTCTCTTGCTGTGTACTGTAAAACACACGCCATTGTAACACGCTACAAAGCTGGTAGTTTTTGGTTGCTCAATTCTTTTGCGCAATTCACATCCAGGGGTTAATTAAGCGTTGTTCTGCTGTTGTGGTGACTAAAAGAAACCGTCTTTTTCATCGCCAAAAAAGACATTTTGCATGTAGCATAATTCACAACCGATGGGTAATTACAAGTTTTGCTGTTGTTCTGTACCATAAAATACACGCCATTGTAACACGCTACAAAGCTGGTAGTTTTTGGTTGCTCAATTCTTTTGCGCAATTTACATCCAGGGGTTAATTAAGCGTTGTTCTGCAGTTGTGGTGATTAAAAGAAACCGTCTTTTTCATCGCCAAAAAAGACATTTTGCATGTAGCATAATTCACAACCGAAGGTTAATTACAAGTTTTTCTGTTGTTCTGTACCGTAAAATACACGCCATTGTAACACGCTACAAAGCTGGTAGTTTTTGGTTGCTCAATTCTTTTGCGCAATTTACATCCAGGGGTTAATTAAGCATTGTTCTGCTGTTGTGGTGACTAAAAGAAACCGTCTTTTTCATCGCCAAAAAAGACATTTTGCCTGTAGCATAATTCATAACCGAAGGTTAATTACAAGTTTTTCTCTTGCTGTGTACCGTAAAATACACACCATAGTAACACGCTATAAAGCTGATAGTTTTTAGTTGCTCAATTCTTTTGCGCAATTTACATCCAAGGGTTAACTAAGTATTTTTCTGCAGTTGTACTTAGTAAAAGAAACGTTCTTTTTCACCGCCAAAGAAGCAATTTTGCCTGTAGCATAATTCATATCCGAAGGTTAATTAAGCCTGTTTGTGCTTTTACATTCAGTAAAATACACAGTGTTTTTAAACGACACATACAAATACATTTTTCCTGGCCATTGTGGGGCGCAATTTATATCCCAGGGGTTACCCAAGCTTGTTACTGGGTTCATTTGGAGTCAAATACAGGGTGTGTATTTATCATATACAGATATCTTCATCAAACAGTGTCTTTACATTTTAGAACAAACAGTATGTCAGACAGAGAGGTGGCAGGCTCTTCTCCTGCTAGTGGCAGTGGCACAAACATTCCTGGAGCAGGCCCAGGTCGCAGCACAGCAAGGGGACGTCGCAGCAGGGGGTCACTCGGTGAGGCCGCAACTGCTGCTGTCATCTAGCGGCCGTGTGTGGTTCAGCAACCCAATGGTTCTTGATTGGTTGACTAGGTCATCCACTTCCTCCGAGATGACATCTGACAACCCCAGCCAAGAGTCGGTGGGAACGTCAGACACAACCCTTAGTTGGCATGGCCGGGGAGCGGGTCAGCGGCCCTCACCTGTCCTCACCTGTCCTCAACTAATGGCTTGTCCCATCCAGTTCCCTCAGCCAGAGATCTACTATGTGGTCTGGGCTCAGCGCCACTATATAGCGAGGATGAATAATTTGAGGAGGGCATTCAGCAGCTACTTGGCAGCAAAGACATGGAGCCAAGATCCCCTGCTTATTGCAGTAGGCTTCAAAGTATAGATGTTGAGAGTGGCATGGGAGGTCTTGTTCTGAGGGGTCAGCCTCTTCATACCAAGACTGGTGATGAGGGCAGCAGTGACGATGAAACACAAATAGATGATGATGTAGCCGACCGCACTTGGGGGCCGGGTGAGGCAAGGGCTTCATCATCGTCAGGAGAAGAGGGCGTCAGCTTGCGCATCAGGCAGCGGCGCAGGCAGCAAGTGGGTTGTGTGGCCGTAAGTCAGCAGGATAGCAACAGTGTGAGGTCGAGACCAAGGGGCCACGGGGTAAAAAACCCGCTTCGCAGGTCCAAGAAAGTAGCGGCACAGGGACTCAGCGAGGCAGCGGTGGTCCATCCTGCCGCCGCAGCAACAGCAGTGCCCAGTGGCACGCATGCCATTGCAGCCAGTCAAGGCTCCAGCACCTCTGCAGAAGGGAGCTGTTTCTCTTTGACATCATCTCCCGGTCCAGATGCCCTGCTACTCATGGCGCCAGCAGTCGTTCAGCGAGGCGATTGCAAAGAGACAACAATATGTGTCCAACCATCCTAAGGTGCAGAAGCTGACCGTGCTCCTGTCCAAGTTGTTGGTACTGCAGTCCCTCCCTTTCCAAATGGTGGACTCTGCACCGTTCAGAGAACTAATGGCTTATGCCGAGCCGAGATGGAGAGTTCCAAGCCGTAATTTATCTTCCAAAAAAGCAGTACCAGCACTTCATAAATATGTAGAACAGAAGGTGGGCCAGTCCTTGAGCTTATCAGTTTGTTCCAAGGTGCACGGCCGCGCGGACGTCTGGAGCTGTAACTAAGGTCAGGGCCAGTACATGTCCTTTACGGCCCACTGGGTGAATGTGCTTCCTGCCCAGGCACACCAACAACTTGGACAGGAGACGGCGCTTTCTCCTCCACGTTGTCAAACTGCGGCTCCTGCGCCAATGTCCGCCTCCTCCTCCTCCATCATCTCAGCCTCCACAAGTACTGCTCCATCATACTACATGTGTAGGGCACAGCGGTGTCACGCAGTTCTACACCTGGCTTGCCTCGGCGAATGAAGTCACACAGGGGAGGAACTGCTCCGCGTCATGCAGCAAGAAATCGATGTGTGGCTTTCTCCGCGCCAACTGCAAATCGGAACCATGGTGACGGACAATGGGAGTAACATGGTGTCCGCGCTGCCCCGAGGAGGGATGGTCCATGCGCCCTGCATGGCGCACGTGTTCAATCTGGTTGTGAAAAGGTTCCTGAAGTCTTCCACCGATCTTCAGAAGATTCTGAAAATGGCCAGGAAACTGTGCAAGCACTTCATCCATTCCTACAAAGCCAGGAACACCCTCCTCGAGTTGCAGCGGCAGAACGGCCTCCCCCAACACACTCTGGTATGCGATGTTTCCACCCGTTGGAATTCCAGCCTGCACATGTTGGACCGACTGTATGAACAGAGAAAGGCCATTAACGATTTTTTGATGATCCAGGCGGACAGGAGTACTCCCCTGTGTAACCTTGATGTCAGCCAGTGGCAGCTCATGCGTGACACCTGCCATTTGTTGAGGCCATTCGAGTAGGCGACGTTATATGTCAGTCGCCAGGACTACGGGATGAATAACGTCAGTCCACTGCGTCATGACCTGGCACAGATGCGGAAAAAACTGTCTGGGCAGGGGACTGGAGACGTGGCGACTACATCTCGCGGCCACATGAGTCCGGTGGGGACTGAAATGGAGGAGGAGGAGGAGGAGGACATTGGAGCAGTAGCATTGTCTGGTGAAATGAGTGGAGTTTCTACCCAGGTGACAAGAGAGGAGGAGCAGGAGCAGCTGGAGGAGGTAGATGGAGATGAGGAAGAACGAGGCAGATGACCCGCAAGCACCGTGGCAGTATACAGTGGAGATGGAGGCAGGAGCCCCTCGGAGTCACTTGTGCAGATGGCCCGCAGCATGCTGATTTGCCTGGCTAGTGACAGCCGAATAGTCAGCATCCGGCAGAGGGATGACTTCTGGCTCTCCACCCTATGGACCCTCGCTACCGGTCCAAAATGGGAGCCTTTTTCCCAGCTGCTGAGAGGAAGGAAAAACTTGAATACTATAGGGAAATCCTCTGTAGTCAGTTGCCCGCTGCCTATGTATGGCATCGTCCCTCCTCCGATAGGTCTGACCGGGGGGTTCTTTAGTGCTCACGTACTACTGCCGCGGCTGCTGGGAGAAGGTGGGGGGTAGGAGCAGTACCAGCTCCGTCAGCAGCAACCTAAGTCTGGAGTCACTGATGAGCAGCTTCTTCACCCACCTAGTGAGGAGGGCAGTCGCCAGCAGCAGCAGCAGGACCTGGAGCAGTCCCTGAACCAAGTGGTGTTCTACTTGGACAGCACTCTGCCACCCCAGTTAGAAGATCCGCTGGACTACTGGGCAGCCAAACTGGATGTGTGGCCGCAACTTGCCAAGTTTGCAGTGGAGAAGCTGTCCTGCCCGGCCAGTAGTGTGGCATCAGAGCGGTGCTCAGTGCGGCGGGGCCATCGTTACCCCAAGGAGAACCCGCTTGTCCACGGAAATGTGAACGACTGACCATTTGTAAAGATGAATCAGGCGTGGATCGCCAGGATTTCCACACACCAATACCTAGGTGTTTAGACTACATCAGCCATGACGCCTCACCCAAACTGTGAGAAATGAGTCTGGGTTCAAACTACCTGCCTCAGTCACTATTCTGATGCCACCATCCGCCTGATGCCACAAATCTGCTGACTTGTTTTGCCACCCACCTCCACACTCTGTCATTGTGCCACTCTATGACCTCATGCTGCTGCTGCTGTTGCTGGTGCCGTGACATCCACATTGTGTCATTGTGCCACTCTGTGGCCTACTCCTGTTTTTTGCCACCTCCAGAATGTCAGTGTGCCACTCTCTGACCTCATGCTGGCTGCTGCCGTGACCTCCACACTGTGTCCATTGTGCCACTCTGTGGCCTACTCCTGTTTTTGGCCACCTCAAGAATGTCATTGTGCCACTGCCTGACCTCATGCTGCTGCTGCCGTGACCTCCATACTGTGTTATTGTGCCACTCTGTTGCCTACTCCTGTTTTTTGCAACAGCCAGAATATCATTGTGCCACTGTCTGACCTCATGCTGCTGTGGCTGCCGCCGTCACCTCCACACTCTGTCACTAATGTTGCCACCTGAGCTCTCAGCTTGTTTTTTTTCCAGCTTTCGCTGGCATGACTTATCAGGCTACATTCCCTTCAGTTTTTTGGTCAGTTTTGCTCTCTTAAGTGCCCAGGGAATTTTATAGTGAAGCGATTCTAAGAGAGGAGGCAGTACTGTGCGTGTCATACTAAAACACAACATTGTATGAAGACCAAACCAAGATCCCTCTGCATATTTAAGCATGGCACAACGTTCTACAGCACCCTACAGGCTCTGTGCAGCCCGGAAATAGCTGTTTTTTAACGCGATTCGTCCCGAAGCAATTCGGACCGAAACGAATTTTGTCGGAAAATTCGGCAAAGTCACCGAATTTAATTTTTGAGAAATTCACCCATCTCTAGTAATAGGGTAAGGGTCCACCGGTGGGGTCACCATTTTCGAGGTGTCTGGTCCGCGAAGGGAGAGACATTCTTCAGGGTCCAATACGGCTATTGAGTCCCCTTTATCTGAGAAGTTTCCATTTGGGGCTATTAGACGTCCTCTTGTTTATACCTCTTCTGGATATATGTCTGTTGGATGCACACGGAGGTACAGTGTGTATTATCTGGTTGTGAAAATCTGCAGGTGGTGAGTCCATTTCCCTTATCATTATTCTCTCTCTCTGACCCCTTTTGTGTCCATGTGAATTTTTGACCCTGTTCTGTGTGGAGTATTTCATTTTCTTATTGTTTATTTAATTAGGATTTATTAAAAGTTAAGTTTTCTACTTATATTTAGCTGGTTACTCATATATGACAGTGATTTTGTGGTTTGTCGTTGAGTTTCCATAGTACATGGTATTAGCAGTGATTTATGAATGCCTATGTGATGTAAATGTTTGGTGCAACTTATTGTCTGCCATTCAAGCACTGGTAAAAATGAGGGCATCCCCAAAAAACTGCATAATAGGTGCATAGGGGCGACTAGTGTACGAACATCTCAAAACCAAGTATGTTTTCTCTTTGATGAGGAGCAGGGGTGGTAACATGAACAAGTCTCATGTTACTCCTGCCCCTGTCGTTACCAAATGCCATATTGTGGGGGGAGAGAATCAAAGTTTCTCCCCTACTCTTTATATAGACAGAAGTTATATATCTAAGTATATGCAGCTTCTGCTTCAACCAACTATAGCTTGGTCTAGGTCAGGGCTAGAGTCTTGGATTTAAAACAAGACTAAGATCACAGCTCTAGCCATGATTTAGCTTGAGCTAAAACCTAAAGTAGCAAGGAACTATCACATATATCCTTGACTACTGAAGTGCTTTACTGCAAGGAAGCATAAAATACATGGTAGGCAAGGAAAAGGTTAAAGCACTGCATAACCTAGCCTTTTTCTCCAGAGGTCAAGGATGTTTTCATCTTGATATTACCAGTGGGTGGGGGTCCTAGCTCATGTAACTCTATTGATGCTATCTCCTGATATACCTCAATTACATGTCACGAGATAAATAAGTTATGTAACTAGACTGATTACATATCACACTGGTGTTATGTATAAACTGATTACATCACTAACGTCTGCAGTATCACAGATCCCAGAAGGATTTATCAACTTCAAAGGCTACGATACAGAAAGTCAACTTTACACTAAATGAAAGATATTCTAATGCCATTCCCATCTGAAATAACTTCAGTTTGCATCACGTCTATGCAGCTAGTGCCTCAAACAGCAATGTTTATAGGGCAACATTTTGTTTTATACAAGATGTAATGGTCGATAGTGGTGATCTGCTGTACTGAGCAGAGCATTAATATTGGTTGAAACTCTTCTAGGAAATATAAAATTAGAGTTCCTGCAAACACACCGTTCTAACTGTGAAACTCATACTGAATCAACTCCTGTTGAGCACAACGGCCCTACTGGGACTCTTGAAGCAATCACTCTTTACAGTATAGCAGGAGGGGGAAATAAATACTATCTGCCTCCTACTACCAGCGCATATATCCAGGGACATAAAATCCATCTTTAATATAAGAAAGATCAGTAACACAGGAGGATGAATGCAGGAAAAAAAGAGAAGGAAGCAATACATGATCACAATAAAATAAAAAGCTCTTCAACTCCCGTGTGCCAAGGGATATTTGGAAATCAAAACTTGAACCAATTTTAGTAAAGATTTGGGAGAGTTCTTTTCTTTTTTAAAAGGTTTTGGACATTCAGACATTAGAGATTTAAATTCAGACAAATGTGTTCAGTGGCCCAAAATACAAATGTGATACAAGGAAAACATGTTTTTTTTAAAAAAAAGCAAAAAAACCCCAAAAATTATAATTGCATACATAAAATAGTCAAATTCTAATACTGCTTTGAAAATCTGAACCGTTTCCGCTGATGTAACTTTATTAGTAGAGGTGCAATGACCATAGTCAGAGTCCCGTACTCAGCCTGGTGGCCTCCAGGTTCATATTGGAGATGAGCTACTCCACTGCAGCATGTCTGTCCACCCTTGTGCACCTTCAAAGCTGACATTCACCCCTATTCACATCAGTGGCATGTGGTGCTCCGCAGATTTCACCTTGCTTATTTGCAATGGTACAATTTGAAATACGTCCGCTTTTGGCCCTAAAGCCAATAATTATCCCTTTTTGCATCTCTATGATAAATCACCCCTTTGAACTATGATGACAGACGTGTGCTGACACCCTCTCAGACACCGTATATACCCACAAAGCCAGCTCACAACATGCGACTTTCTTCATGAGCTACGTGCTGCCAACATCGAAAGTAGATGGTCATAATAATGTGAATCACCGGTGTAGTTAAATAACTATACTGTATGTATGAGAAAAAGTTTCTTCCCTCTGTATGGTCATAACTATAACTGCAATAATGTATTTTTTCAGCTGTAATTTCTTCATACAACTGGGCCTGAAGTTAACAAATAATTGTTTGAGCTTCAATAAATAAATTCAAGTTAATACTGAATCACTAATTTGAATCTCCATTTCTTAATGTCGCTTTTACTCAGAGGGCTTTTGAGCGCATAGTGAAGCACTGATGCTTAGCTGTTCATTTGTACCCATAAAGCATAAACTGGACAGAGATAAACACTACAATAACATTCACGCTCAGCTAAGATTTGCCATCATTTCAATTTGTCACTTTATTTTGCAACACAAGCCCTCAGGGAAGATCATTGGAGATGTCATATAAACACTTACGCATTGTATGTGAAAAATAGTAATAAACGAGTTACAAAGTAATGTACTGTACATCCAGCAACAGTTGTATGGTTACAGAAACAAGGACATGTTATGGCCCGCGAGTTTTATTATAACTGCTTAAAAAGCCAACTTGTCAAAAATGATCAAAGTTTGAGGAATGAATACAAAGTAGTGGAATACACAGTTGTACATAACATTGTTACATAGATACTGGAAATATTTGTATGCACTGCCAATCAGACATTATGGACAGAATTTGATTAATAGACATAGTAGATTTTTATACAAAGTAACAAATCAGTCTTTACAATGACAGAAAGAAATTATCTAAGACCCAATACAAAAAGGTGAGAAACTGATGCAGTCATATTACAAAGTTTTACAAATACAGTGAACTCTCCTCCTATGATCAGATTTCCTGTGACAGATGTTTGCTTCCTTCATATACTAGATATAGTAGCCATGTTCTAAAAGACTATTTTTAATGCAACTTTTGGCGGTCATCTTGGCTGGTTTCACGATATGCATGCTAAAGCAAAGTGTCTACCCTAAAAGTATGTTTAGATGGATTTCCTGACTAAGCTTTTGTTTTTTAGTATAATCAAAAGTTCCCTACTATTTTCAAAATCTCTAGTTACAGCAGAAAACAGAAATGTGCGTGTTTACAGTCAGATACTGAAAATCTATTCTGCATTCTAGGTTGGAGAACTGGTTGCAATATGTATTCATTACAAAAGCACTTAAAGAGGATCTGTGGTCATTCCTGACATGTCTCTTTTAATACTTACTGGTATTACTCATGAAAGAAGGACTCTGGGCACCTTTCCTTAAACTTCTATGTGGTATGAATAATTCATTAGCAATCTGTCAGCTGTGTGTTAACTATTGGATGTGTGCTGACAGAGTCAGGGTGTGCAGGGACACACCCCATTGAAATATGAAATGGTAACACCCAGTTGACAGATTCAGTAATAAATATCTAGAAGGAATAACAGAGTAACAACCCAACACAGAGATATAAGAGAAGATGCTCCAGAATTATTTCACAAAAACACAAATATTACCAAAAAGATAAAACCTGTCAGGAGATATCACGGGTCCTCTTTACACCCATATGTCTTACTACGCTCATCTTGGTAGTGAATGCGGGTGTTTTCAATGTGGAGAGGGAAATAAGGTGCTTTGGTGGCGACATATTTCCTGTGAAAACAAAGGATCTGTCATCCCAAAAGCCAACCTGCCAGATCCTTGTTTTCCCTCAATTCTGCCATCGAGGTAGAGTCTAGACATGTCTATACACATTAGATGGTTGACTGTTTCCACCAAATTTGGAGTATTATACTGACATTTATCAAGTGTACTGCAAACTTAAAGGGGTTGTCTGGGTTATTTTTATCGGATCTATTTAGGGTAGTGATGCACTGAAAAAATTAAAAGCCATATTCACCTCTCCTCTCACCTTTGTTCCAGCACTGCTGCTGCCATGTCTGATTGTTGACATAAGCCAGTAACAAGTGACCACTAAAGCCAACCAGTGGCTGCATGGGTCTCAAGCCAACTGCAGCAGCTGGAAATCAAGGGAAGAACTGGTGGAGATGGTGGCAGCACTGGAACAAAGGTGAGAGGGGAGGTGAATATATTATTTTTTTTATTATTATTTTATCAGGGTACCACTACCCTAAATAGATTTTATGAAAATGTCTTACTCCTCATATAAAAGAATGAAGGCTGAAACAGGTATACATATTTGAGAATTGAATGTCTATATGCAGAAATATGAGTCCTTTATAGCTCTAGCAAACTTTGAGATGTGTGAACAGGACTGAGTATAGACAGCATTCAGCTTCTGAATCTAAACAATCATTCTATTCACTGATATGAATCAGAAATACTGTAAATGCAGACTAGATGAAATATAAAATTGCATAACTTTCCAATACAATCACGCTTTATTTACATATGGGTTAGCGGAGATTCACCTTTGTCAGCTACTAAAAGGGATGGTCATGTGTTTGGGATCTTTGCCATCGGTGTGATATAAACTCTATTTGTGTTCTCTATTTTTGATGGGAAAATACTTTATTGGCCCAGTATCAATTATATCCATCAGGGCTAAATGCTGTTGGGTGCTATGGAATTGACTGGATTCCATCTTCTTTTTTTACCTCCATTGGCCATGATAGAGGCAATGATATGTGGAGACTTTGTAGTTTTGATGTCACTGAAGGGGTATTTCCACTATACACATTGTTGGCATATCAATAGCATGGGTCATCAAGGTGTGATAGGTGCAACTCCCATCTGTGAGACCTGCACCTTTCTCAAGAATTGGCCCTGATACCTCTTTGTTCAAAATGGAAAGGTGGTTGTAACTTTGAAATTTATTTTAATGTACAGCACTCAGCTGTATATGGAACTTCCATGGAAATCAATGGGAGAGTTACAACCTACTCTCTTTTCAAAACGAGAGGTTTTGGGGCCTGTTTTGATATAGGTGCAGACTACACAGGTAGGTGTCTCACCTATCACGCACTAATGGCATATCCTGTTGATATGCCAACAATGTGTATGGTGGGAATATCTTTTTAATGTCGATAATACTTTATCAAAGGTAAAAGCTAAGGCTTTTTATGAACGTAACTGTCTAAGGAAAGTACAATATTCAACTGTTGCCTAAAATTCATGGAATGTCTAGCATATGTGCATCAAAAAAGGCTTTAAGGTACAAGGTATGTTGTAAATCTTATAGACCACCCTCGATTCAAAGCTTTTTCTAACGTTCTGCTTCAGATAATTCTCACTTTTTATATTAGGGATATGGTAGAACTATAAACAGGGAATAAAATGATTGTTACTTTCTTTGGCAATATTACAATTATTTATAACATACCCAGTATTCATAGAATCCAACCAGAAAGTCAATTAGACTCTCGGCATTCTTCACAATGATCTCCCTCGACTAATGTTGCTACTCTAAGAGGAGATAAGCCATATAATTTTACAGGAAGCAGCCCATTGATTCTTTTAACAAACACAGCTTGGCAATCTATCTTCTATACAAAATAATGAGGTGGCAGGAGTGCAGTGGAAGAACCCATCTTTAAGACATCACGTAAGGGAATCCAGCTGTGCTTGGATAGTCTCAAGCTATTAAAAAAAAAAAAAGAGAGAGATTTCATGTATAAAGATTATTTACACACACACAAAACAGAGCAGTATTGAAGCTATGCATATTAAACGTATTTGCATAGCGTTATTAAAAAATGTAGCAGAATCTTACAATATCTATTTCATGAAAAGCCATTTCATTTGAAAGCTTAAATGAATATGTGGGATTTCAGAGAATTGAACACCTGTTTTTTATAATGGCAAATTACGATTTCTCATTTGGCACTATAGTGGAGGCTGAGCCGCAGAGGAGAAAAAAAATTCATCTTTGATTGTGCTTAATCTTCTGTGCACAGTGAGGTAAATTAAAGCTCTTTCTGAAGTTGGAAATTAAACTTGCAATCTCTGAGCAAATACCTGTATATTCATTCATGTTTTGTACATTTTTACATGGTCAATAAAATTACAATTTTAAAGCAATATATTTTAGTTAAATACACTAAGATGCAGGCTAATTACTGAGCCTGGAATAGATTGGTTTTGTTCAGTCTTCGGGCTTATGCACACACTAAAGCTGTGTACTGGACACCCTAGTGGAGCACATGGAGTCCCTGTGGCCCCCGCAGTATAGCATGTGTACTGCCCAATGGTGGACCATCATGGGCAGTGAGAAAAACAAAACTATTTTTTTTAATGACTAGCACGGTAACAAAGTTTTTCTCTTTTCCCCAGAACAATGCCACATTGTTTTAGAAATCAAATAGAAAAAAAATCTCCATGTAGCACCATGTGAAATCAAAGATATATAGGGCCATATGTATGAAAACTCTCTAGGTCTAAAACTCACCTTATTGCCCATAGCAACCAATCAGAGCGCCCTTTTCATTTTATATAGTGCGCTGGAAAAATTAAAGGTGCGCTCTGATTGGTTACTATGGAAACAAAGTGAATTATATACCTAGACATTTTTTATACATGTGGCCCATACAGTATATTAGGAACCACTATAGCCAATGGGCAGTAAAATGTTCCCGTACAAGTTAAAAGTGTTATAATGTTGCAAATGTGATTATGAGGTTTAAGGGACATTTGGTAAGGCCCCATTTCTGAAGTTTTTTAATGTATAAAGTTTTATTAGGCACCAGGGTAAGGTCCACCAGTAAAAACATTTAGCTATCCTCATACTATGAAGTATGAAAAGGGGGTATTTCATTTAAGATTAAACCTTCTGTCATGAGATAATCAATATAAATTCTCCTGTTTTTTAGGTTTATAGGGGTGTCCCATCTCAGGCACTTAGGGCATACTGTTGGGATATGCCATAAATGTCGGATAGCTGTTGGTGCCACCTCTAGGATCTGCACCTATCTTAAGAGAGAACCCTCAAAAGTCTCCATTTTGTTCTATGGGAGTTCAGAGCACAGTTGAGCGGTGTGATTTTCATCTTTCATGCCATAAGGATAACCAAATGCACACAGACCTTCAAGGGACTGTCCTCAAGATAGGTGCGGGTCCCAGAGCTGGGACCACATCTATTAGACATTTCTGGCATATCAGTAGGACATGACATTAATGTGTAAGATGAGAACACCCCTTCAAGGAATTTGGGTAACTACCAATGTGGCCATCACTTTAAAGAGATATAAGAAACATATGATCAGAATATAATAGAAAAATAAGATGTAGAAACATTTACTAGAAATTTTCTTTTTCACCTGTGCAATTCTTTAATTCTCAAATCACTTTTGTATGAAATTGAGTGCAGACTTGTCTGTTTTGTCTTAACCACTTTTGTCTCCTTCTTTAGTCTATACTGTTACATGGAGTTGATGAACTATGATGTGCTATATCTGTAATTATCTGCACTTCTAAAGACTCTGACATGTATACAGAATATACCTAGAAGAAACTTGCCAGCAGGACTGCAAGATGTTTCTAGGCTCGTATAATGTAGAGAAATTTTAAGCACCTTAAAGCCAAAGGCCAGTCAGCACCTGTTTTAAAAATTGACAATTACATTTGCATGTACTTACTATGTTTGTGATTTGGGCACTAAAATTTTTAATATATATATAGCATTATTTAGTAATGTATTTGTGACAAGAACATTTGAAAGCACACTTTCTGACATACAACATAGGGGCTTAGAAGAACAATGTTGGCTACAGCCTTATCTTTCAAAGAACTACAAAAACTTACTTTAAAAATATTTTATAAAAAAAAATATTGGGGTGTCTAAAACAAAACCTAGAAACCAATCACAACACAGCTTTTATTTTTCAACAGCACTATGAGAAATGAATTGGTTGCCATAGGCAACAAAGACAGTTTTTGTTTAAGACACTTTTGATAAATCTTCCCACATAATTCGCTAATCATGCAACCCCAGCAAGATCTTCATAGGCTCCATGAATAGGTAGATGCAACTACTATCTGGGCCAATGTAGTCAAATTTCAGAAATAACCTAAACAAATTACTGACATTGAACTACTGAAATGTGAAGTTCTTTTTATACGTTAAATGAAAAAAATATAAAAAATCTTACTGACGTTTTTTTTTTTTTCAATTGAATTTTTTATTAACTTTTTCTTTAAAAGCGTAACATAGACAAATGACAGAGTCATAAAATGTATTTTTCCTATTTTCACGGAAAAAATTTCA
>JAODAL010073956.1:0-14553 GCA_025379985.1 Phyllomedusa bahiana
CAATTTAAGAGGTATTGGAAAAAGTTTTTGGCGGGAGAGGGGGTTTGTCACAGGCGGGGGAGTGAGGGGGGGGTACATTGGCATCCTGAATTACTATAGGGCCTAAACTTTTTTATTTTGCCCGGGACTTACATGGATTTTTTTAGGCTGGGACAATGGTAGACGGGGCGGGCAACTGTTTAAGGGAACAATTTTCACGGGTTTCAAAGGGGGGACAGGAATGTAAAAGGGGGTTAAAATTTAATTGAGTCCACTTCATCATTAAGCCTTCCGTGGCGGGGACGGAGATAACTCGAATACAGCCTTTTAACTTCTTAAGTTTACAATTTTACTGCGGTTTTCTGCATTATGCGGGAAAAGGGGGCCCCCATCCTCATTTGGTTTTCCCAATTGCAATTGCGATGACCACATACATCAAAGAATGGCGGAAAAAAAAGACAACACAACTTTTTGGGGTTTTTTTGGGTCACTTTTTCTTCCCCAAAAAATTTGACAAAAAAAGGGAAAAAAAAAATATAAAGTTCATTGCATGCTGCCCCCTTTATTCATAATAATTTGGGGGGGGGTATAAATTCAGTCAGTTTTGGGGTTCGGGGGTAAAATTTTGGGGTTCCCTAGTAATACCGTTTTGGTAACACGGGTCTTGGTATAGGGATTTTTTTTTGGAAAGCAGTATATGGTGAAATGTAAATAGGTTTAAGCCCATATATATCAAATTTGAAAAGGGTTTTGGAAATGTTTGTGGGGGGAGAGAGCGTCCGGGGCGAGGGGGGATGGGGCCTAAACTTTTCAGTTATGCCCGGACATAACATGGTACTTTGTGACCTGGACAATGGGAGACAGAGGCAACAACTCTTAGGGTACAACTTCACTCTGCAAAAAAGGGGCCGGGAATGTATGAAGTGGGGCTTTTTTAATTAGTCCACTTCACCTATTAGAGTTTCCGGCTGGGACTGGAGATAACTCTGAATCCACCATTTAACTTTTTAATCCATTGACAAGTGCTGCAGCTTCGGGCATTAGCAGGGGGGGGGCCCACATCTCCATTTGGCTTCCCCATATTGCATTGCCAGAGGACCACAATAGTCAGGAGAAGGGGCAGAAAAAAAAACACAGCTACAACATTTTTTTTTTTTGGTCACTTTTCCTTCCCAAAAATTTGACTTTAAAAGGTAAAAAAATATTACAATTAAAAAGACATTTTCATGTGCAAAAAAATAACACCCACACACGTCCCTTTGGGGGAAAAAAAAAGGTAATTGTCCCCTGAAAATCGGGTCAAAACAAAACATGAAAAAAGGGAAACGTACTGACCCAGAATAAAAAAAAATAAGATGTCATTTTCACCCACAGAAAACCCATAAAAATGAAACCCTATAAAAATAGTTGCGATTGTTTATTTTTTTCTCCTCATTCCACCTAGCTGGGGGGGCTCACCACGGGCGCCGTCATCAGGCCCAGGACAGCCCAATTTACATTTTCCAAAAGGGGGGATTTTGGGTTTTTGCAAAACATTTCCCCAATTTGCCTAAGGGACTGGGTTTAGCCCGTAAAAGATGGATCCAAATTTTTTTTGGATATACATCAATGAATAAAATTATGAGGGATAACCTTATTTTTCCTTTACAGGTTTGAAAAGGGAAGCTAAAAAAAATTTGAAATAGCTTAGTTCACCTGCCCAATTTTGGGCCAAAAATTTTTCAGTGGTACGGTCTATAGTAACTTTGTTTTAGGTTAAAATTCCCTTGTTTTTTAATAAAGGAAATTATGTTTTAAAAAAGCAATCCAAAGAAAAAAAGGGGGTTTTAGAAACAATCAGGAAAACTTTTTTCCATCTCAATTTTTTAAAACAATAAGAGCATTCGTGCAGGTTTCCTGTACAAGCACAGTTTCTGCTGACATCTCGTAAAATCTGTGCACCTTTCTTTTAAAACCCCAAAATAATCTTTTAAGCTTTTAGATAATTTAATGCCCCAATTTATGTTTTTTGTCTTCCAAAGAAAAAAAGATAACCACACCATCGGGACTTTCCTAGAGGAGTGAAATTACAAGAAAAAACACATGCATTAAACATAATCATTCTGTCCTTTCCAGAGACAGCTCCGTTGGCCCTTTTTCTCCTTTTTATACATTTCACTTGGGGCTGAACGCTTTTTTTGTAAAGGAAACCAATTTCAGAGTCCCCTGGTCTGTCCCTGGGGTTTTCTGGGTAATTTTCCCTTTTTCATTGCTTTCTCTCCCCTGGAAGGGGAAAATACCCTTCAGCAAAATAAACAATATTATGACAGCAGTTATTTACTGGCACTTTAAAATAGTTTTTCATTAATAACAATGTTTTGCATTTTAATTCAATCTGCTGCTTTCAAACCAGATTACCATCTAGCCTTCCCAGCCACTGGCTTCTTTTTAAAAACCCAGCTGACCTAAAGTACGCCAGCTTTTTCCTTCCAAAATGTCTTATGAATAAAATATTTTTGTGAAGTTTTATAAATTAAATACATAATTTTTTTCAAATTAAGACATGGGGCCCCCAATTGTGAAAACTGGCTAGGCTAAAATCACTTTTTGCCCATAGCAATAAATCAGAGCGCCCCTTTCATTTCATAAGTGCTCTAAAAATGAATGGTTGCTGCAGTGTACATTATCAAAAAGGCGCAAACTCTTCGGGAACATTAACCCCTTCAGGTTGCACCCTTTTTCAGAGTTTGGGTTTTCTTTTTTTCCCCCCCTGCCTTCCAAGACCCAAACTTTTTTTTTTTTTTCCCCTCGAAAAAAAAAAGTTGTTGGGGCTTTTTTTTTGTTTTTTTAGTAGTGTTGACCATTATAATGATATACAAAAACACCCCAAAATTTCAGTATTGGAATTCGAAAAAAAAATGTGGCATTTTGCGGGGGTTTCCTTTTAATATTCCCAAAATAAAGAGCTTTTCTGTATTTTTTTCAGGCTGATACAATTCTGGTATACCAAATTTCATAATTTCGATGTTTTTGACTTTAATACTTTTAAAAAAAAAAATACTTCTATTTTTTTTCATTTTAGCTGAAGTGAAAAAATTCTATGAACAAATAACTTCTTGTGGTGTCATGAGGACCTTTTGATCACACTAATCTACTCCAATTTTTTTGGATGTGAAATCCCCATAAAAACACACGACTATTTTGACATTGATATTTTTTTTTTCTTATATTAAATTAACTTTATGGGATAAAATGATGTTATATATCATTATTGTAACTTTTTAATTTTTTTATATGTAAAATATGCAAAAGAGGTTGTTTTGAAGTTTTAAAAATATTTTAACTTTTTTTCCCATTAAAATTAGTTTTCCTTTAGCGTAATATGTAACATCGTATGCTTCGATGATTTGTGTTTTATATAGCCATATAAAGGCTTTTCATTGTCACCTATTACACCCTTTGATGTCAGTAATTATAATGAGGTGGAGCAGAAAAGTGAACTAACAGACAGCTTCAAATGATGCCTCTGGCTGCATGAGCATTTGATACTTACCCTAAAATTTACAGCATAGGTGGCACAGATATTTGTGTAGCAATTTTTTTACATTTTCAAGAAAATTTGCTCACAAAAATATTTTAGAAACCGGTAAACAGTTCAGACGCGCATTGAGGTAACTGTAAGTTAGACAGCCCATAAATCACTCCCATCTAAGAAACTGTACCCCTTTAAAAATTCAAAACAGTGTTAATGTAAGTATTAGGCCCGTCAAGTTTTTATCACGCCGAAATTGAAGAAAAAGGGAGGTGAAAATTCATAAATTTACTTTTTTGCCGTAATAACAATACAATCCGATTATTTACTGTGGAAACACATCAGACATTACATCAATGGAGAGCATCTCAACATCAAGCTCCTCCAATATATGCCATTTCTTAGAAAATATCCCCATATTTGGCCTTATTGTATGTATACACGTTACCGCTCAATTTTCTAGCATTAATGCGCACATATCTACGCCGCGTATTGTATTTAATACCATATCACGATGCCGCAATTATGGAAAATTCACAAGCTCATCACAGAGACTAAAAAAAACGCGTCCTCCCCCCCCGCAGCGCATACATTATGATCATATTGTACGCACTGGGGGAGAATTGACATGTCAATTGTTAGTAGCGTATACACGCCGCTGACAATGCATGTCTATGGGGCCGGTGCCCGTCCGGCTCCCCTGTGCTTTGGAATTACATGCAGATCAGTGCGTGGTTCCAAAACACCCGGCGTTATTGCTTCGCGAACTAAAAACTCTCCGCAATAAATCCATGTTGAACATAGCCCCTAAGTAATCTATTTGACATAACCACAAGCTACGAAATAAGAGCTGCACGTACAGGATTATGGGTCCATATTATCAATAGGTATAATTTTATAGGCACCATCTCACAATTGCAGGCAACCTACGGTGCTAAAACTAAAAACAAAAGAAACAACACAAAAAAAGGGAAGCCTAAAAAGACCATCATATTGGTAAACAACACCCTTTAAGAAATAAACCCCAGCCGATTGAGATAATAAACCCCACAGATTACTCAGATTTTTTTTTAGCAAAATCCTAAAAATGGTAACATACAATATTTTCCATAATAAACAGTTTTTTAGCTAAATGTATCATTTTCACAATGAAATCTTAAAAAAGGGCAACCAAAAATTTGTTACACAACTTCTTCGCAAGTTTTTGGCAATACCTATTAAGCGGGTATCAATGTTTGGGGTCGAATGGCAGGCGCAAGGACGCGGTTTGGCTTTTGGAATGCAAATTATGGATGGACCCAAACTTTGCATTTAGAAAGCCCACCAAGCTTACCAGTACCATGTGAAACCTTCCAGAGTAACTTCATGTTGAATGCAAAATTCCCATTTGTGTAATCAGAATGAACAAAATGCAGCAAACTGGTAGTGATTATTTTGTTATTTTTAGGTTAATTACTATTAGTGTCAACCGGTTGAAGAATTTAATTAACTGAGCAGGTCTAATTACAGTAATACAAAATTTATAAATTTTTTTAGCTTACCTGTTTTTTACAGAATATAAAAAACATTTATTCAAAAAAAAAGTTTTAGTGCATCTTACCAGATACTGATAAACCATAATTGTTTTATAATAATCTGTGTACAGCGTCTTGTTTATTGAAGGGTCATATTATTTTGCTGGCTGTCAGTCCTCCAAATGACTTCATGTATTTGTTATATTTTTATTCTCTATAAACGACATTTTCCCATATGTGTGGACAAAGAACACGATCTTCCTTCACAGAGATAGACAACAATACACGCCGCATTATTTAGTATGGACACAGGCAGAGCGAAATGATTCCCAGCTGTGTCCATCGCTTACCTCGAGTATCGCCAACTAAATTTTCCAGTGTCCTACAATGCAACAAAGCACATCCTTTATGATAGTCATAAGACTCCATGACCTCAAAATGATGTGATTGGTTGCACTGAAGGCATCTAGCCAAATTAGTTGGCATATGATTGAGTGATCTTTAACTTCAAATTTCAATCTATCCCAATTATATTTATTCTTTACAATTTTTAATGGTTAATCACCATTAAGTGGGATACTCAGAATAACGCTAATTTGTAGCCTAACAAACTATGATTGTTGCACAGATTACACAGTGATGAGATGACAAGCACATCCACATCACATCCTGATGTCATACATATAGTCAACAATGTACACTGACACTATACAAGTGGTTCCATCAGTGGGGGAAAAAAAAAACCAAATTGCATTGGACATGGCTTGGTCACAGCGAATGACAATTAACATAGTATCCATGAGTCAGACCCTGAAGATGTAAAGACTAGTATCCAGTCAATGGTCAGAGAAGCACACGTTTGCTACCTGATCATGGTATCCTATGTTAGGCAGGTTAAACCTCAAAGTGTGTATGAAACAAACAATGAAAGTCAAAGTATCCAAGGTCTAGAGTGACCTGCCCAGCAGGATCTTTAACACAAAACTTCAAGGCAATTGACTAACATCTATTGAATGAGATATAAATATGCTGGGCAACAGGAAACAGGAAACATGAAGGCACCCGATCAGAGACACAAACGAACCACCATCTTGACTAGCGTCAAACTAGGTCAAACACAGTAAAACAAGTATACAGGAATTGCATGAGATTCCAGACATTACACCGCACCACAACAGCGGCCTCTGGTACGATACCAGTACTTGGACTTTCCCGGATGTCCTATATGATTGAAATTGTTGTGTCTATAACATTCTAGGAGGTGGGGGGGTGTGAAAGATGGGGTGATGGTGTGGTGGGTGTTCATTGATGTTACTCACTGGTTTCCCATGAATTCTCTCGGGCCCATACCTTGCCACACTAATGAGTATTTTGTATCTTGGATTCTGAAAATTCTCAAGTCCAGTATTTGCTCCACAACAAACTGTTTTCTTGCCCCATCCAATCTCACTGCAACGATGATGAGAAACACGTCCCGAAAAGGGTTGGGCATGGCACTTTTATCAGAGACACAAGCAAAACAGGGTGGATATGTTCATCGATGGATGGGAGTTTGAGCCGTGACAGGGGCACTGGACTGATTATTTTGATGAACTAATATGGCCCCACAAACTTCTGTTCCCAGTTTTTGTGGTGAAGGGACTCTAAGTTTTCAAATTTCTGGTGGAAAGCCAGACCCTTATCCCCACTCCTCACTTTAAAAAGTTGTGCTGGCCTACGATGTTTATATCTGCCATCATCCTTGTAAATTCTTTATCCCTCTCTAAGTTTCTTTAGTAGCTGTAAATTTGCTGTAAAGCAGAGATCCTTTCCGCATCATCTGGAATTGTGGAACAGCAAGTGGAATTTTGGGAAGAATATTTGGATGGTACCACCCCAAATTTGGCAAAGAAATGGAGTCTGTTTGGTGTGGAAGCATTTTTGGAATTAATGTAACGAAAATTCTGGCACAAAGCAGAACAACCCAGTCATCCTTGTAGGTGACAAATATATCAACGCAGGTACTGTTTCCCCAGGTCTGATTTGTATGCGTTCAGTACTGTCCGTTTAGAATTGTGGGTGAAAGGGCGGTTGATAGATTAATATCAAGAGTAAGTGCTGAACAAAAAACTCCTCCCGCCAAAATTAGGATGTAAACTGCACCCCACGATCCGAGATAGTCTACATCCGGAACACCCCATGAAGACAAACACATTATGACTATGAGGTATCGGAGCGGTGTCCTTTTTCAGAGGGTAACCGTTACATGGTATGAAAGTTGCAGCCAAGGTGAGCATTCGATACAACTAACCACGAAATGGTAATCGATCCCCTGAGGTAAGGTTAGAACAATGGAAAAAGTCCATGTATATAGAACCCCCAGTGGGCGAGAGGGTACCGGCAATGTTGTAACAAACCCTTTGGTGATGTAAGAACTGAGAAGTAATTGCATCTCGCCCGGTGATAATCACATGATGTCACATACTTCTTACATCCTGTAATCATGAATTGGGCCACCAAAGAAACGGGAAATAACAAATTCCTGCGTCTTCTGAACTCCATTGTACCAATCAATCTTCGCAACATGGCCTAGCCACAGAACCTTCAGTCTTACGGTTTCGTGGGATGTATAGTTGCAGCCCGTAGGGGTCCACAACTTGTTTTTTAAGCACCAACATTACCCATCAGGGTGGTCGGAATATGTAAAGTTTGTCAGTGTCATAGGCCTCTCTTATCTCTTTAAGCAAGTCTTTCTTATTATTACATCCCACAACAATATGACCCAGGAACTATAGTTCATATGCGTAATCGAAGGAGTGGAACATTGGAGAGGAACAATCTTGATAGAGCATCCTCCTATCCATTACGTGGATCGGGCCTGTAAGGAATATTACAAAGTTGAACTGATGATAAAACTACTCCAGCTAGCATGGCGTAGGTAGATATACACATGGCCGACTAACTAATTCCAGATAACGAGATCAGTAAGCACAATTATTTGCTGTGAGGTTCCTTGAAAGAATGTTGACACCGATTCCAATAAAGGCTGCAACAACAATAGCTAACAGAACATTTATTCCCACATCAAAATTATCCACTCATCGGGTGATAACTTCGGGAGAAAACTGCACAAGGATGATAAAAACACTGTCGCCTGTACTTGAGACCGAATGTCCCCTACAGCACAGTCCCTGAATGCAACTAACTTCCACAGGTGAAGGCGATTTCTGGGTCAGGATGAACTAACTACCGTGGGCTGTAGTAGAACATGGTGCCTTAATTTGAGAGAAAAGAATACTTGTTCTTAGATGATACCAAACAAAAGCATTTTCTATCTTATCAACTGTGAGATTGAGTAGATTAATTCTGAGAATAGCCTGATGTAAGACGACTAAGAAGTTGCGAAACCCTACTGAAACGATTGGACATCTTTTAATGTTTCTTGGGGGTAAGGTCCAGTCTATTATTGCTTTAATCATGCTAGAGTCTCATTTGTATACATCTCTGAGATAAATAAGTTAACCAAAGTAAATTTGAGATCTCGTTCCTTATGAAATTCACAACAAACTTTTCAAACATGAGTGAAATGTAAGGATCTCTCTTATCCACTCCAGAACAAGCTTCACAATGACTCTAGGGTTTTTCCTTATGATTAGGATAAATCAGGAATATCATCCAGATAAATGAATATGAATTTGATCCAGGAGGTCTCATGAAGATGTCATTGACGAGATGTATAAAAAGTGCAGGTAGCATTACAGAGCCAAGAAGGTCAGCACGGCAATATTCAAAGTGACCATAACGAGACCTAAAGGCAGTTTTTCATACATCACCAGATCGATTCTAACCAAGTTATAAGGCTCCAGTGTAGATCTAATTGGTAAAAGACTTCGGCAATTGCACTCTCTCCAGTAGCTCAGGGATCAGTTGAAGAGGAAAACGGTTTTTGATGTTAATTTTGTTAAGTTCACTCTTTAGACAATGTCAAGAGTCTTATGGAACCGTCGTTCATCCTTAAACAAAGAATATGGGATCCCCCGCTGGTGATGAAGATGGGGCTGATGACCCCTGGCCATATTTACTTCAAAGTAGTACCTCTGAGGGCTTTTAATTTCCGGGACCTGCCAAGTGGGTAGAAGTTACAAAAAGGTATATTTCACCTGTAAGCAAGCTAAGGGGCAGATCAAATGCCTGGTGTAGGGGGAGCTTTGTCAGCCATTCTGATTTGCTGCAGACGTCCGCAAATTTTCCTGTATTCCGAGGGTAGCTCTACTATTTTTTAACCTTGAGCTGGGTCTTCGGTCCATTGTCAAAGTGAAGCTGAGGGAAAGGGGCATCCACCGCTGGGAAGCTAATCTCCCTGGTTGTCCCAGATGATAGCTGGGATCTGTCTAGTAGCCATTGATAGGCAAGGAATGACAGGGAAAGTAGGGAAGAGATCAATAGGAAAGACAGGACTTCACACTGATGGGATGTCATAAAAAGAGTCTCAAGTGGTACTTGTACTATTGTCCACTGTCCCCTGAGTCAGTGGGTACCATCTACTGTTAGTCCATTACCCACGGGTGATATTCTATTCTGAAATTTAACCCGTGCTTCTGAGCAAAAGACAGATCCATGAAATTCCACTACCCCACTGAGTCTACCATATCTGATGTATATACCCCATAGAGAGTTAACCCACTTGATGGGAATGAAGTTAAATGAATACTTTGTTTTCAATTCTTATATGAGCGGTGCCACCGATAGATAATGGATAAATGGTGTTTACAAGATAAGTCTGTTTCTGAAGACAATTGATCTTCAATCTGAGCTAATCGTGGGTCCATAATGAGCTGCACCATTCTCCGTGGACGGCTAGGGCAGTTTATAAGGAAGTGGTCAGATTTCCACATATAGAGCAAAGACTTTCCCGTAGCCGGTGCTCCCTTCTTTCTGAGCTCTCCACGTTTACTATGGAATCCACTTGCATAGGCTTCAATTCCTGGCCGCTGGTCTCTGCGGATCTTCCCTTGGGGTTCCTTTGAAAAGCTTGCAGGGACTGTCCATGGACTGCTTGATATCAAAATTTAGAGTCAGCCCCACCTCTTTCCTGTCGACGTTC
The DNA here is from genome assembly GCA_025379985.1 of Phyllomedusa bahiana. Taxonomy (NCBI): domain Eukaryota; kingdom Metazoa; phylum Chordata; class Amphibia; order Anura; family Hylidae; genus Phyllomedusa; species Phyllomedusa bahiana. Next base: position 10,088 of record JAODAL010073956.1, read on the forward strand.
AGACAGTCGGGTATCGATCGGATGGGGGGCAGTGATTAATGAAGGCATCCAAACCTGAAGTGGCCTCTGCACGGCAAGTTCATCTTTTACTGTACTGCGTAGTCCCTTTCCTTAAAAAATACAATTTTTCTGCGTCATTCCAGTTGTTGTCTACTGCCCACATATTGAACTACATGGCATACTCGGCAACGGTGCGTTTGACCAGGCTCAAGGTAAGTATTGCCAGGCTTCAGCAGTAGCACCGGTGATTGGGATCGTTGTCAAACATCTGACTCAAAGTGGAGTCGATGAACTCCTCCAGGTGATTCATCTGGGCGTCTTGAGTCTCAATTAAAGGACTAGCCCAGGCAATGGCTTTGTGTGTCAGCAGCATAATAATACACAGTGACCTTCGTATCAGTCTGTAGGAAATTTGCGCATGGTTTGCGTCGAAGTATAGCCTACATTTATTAGGAAAATTTGCACGAACTCCGCCGAATCTGAAGGGTGTCAATTTTCGGCTCAATGACAGGCACGAATTAGGGGTCCAGCAGGCTGACTCTCCAGTGGTGGACCATCCGGTCGGATAATGCGAGCACTGTTTCGCGTATTTCCTGGATCGCATGTCCATACACTTGATATTATGACCAATTCAGGAGCCTTCGTAAGCTTCACATTTATTTTTCAATTCTTGCATCTCGGTGCGTCAATTTAGCCAAAAGCAGTTTGAATGCTGTTTGAAAGCGAGCTTCCGGTACTACCCAGCCCAGCGGACACCATTTTTATTAGGCTTGATTATCCAGTCACGATACTATTGGATTAAGCTGTGAAACCCAAGTGCCTTTGGACTGGCTTGGGCACAGCTGAAGACAGATGTAGACTGGATCCAGGAGGGCAGCAGAGATGTAGACTTGATCCAGGCAAGGTCAGGAAAGCACAGTTGAGCGCGATAATGTAGGTATCAGATTTTGCAGGGTACACCGCAAAGGTGAGGAAACTAACAAGGAGAATCAAGTTACCGGCAGAGGGACGCACAGCACTAGCTTAACACAATACTCAAGCAATGGAGATCAGCTTGAGGAGTTTATAAAATCTGGCAACCGAACAAAGTGAAACAAGATGGCACCCGCTGAGACAATAGCGATCCACCATCTTGACTGAGGGCAATACTTAAGGGCAAACACAGTAAAAAGTATTACAAGGAATGCAGGAGATACCATGACACAGACACAGTGTGGATGTCACGGCAACAGCAGCAGCAGCCAAGAGGGTCATGAGTAGTGCACATGACAGAGTGTAGAGAGTGGGTGGCATACCAGTCCCTGGAAAAGATGCAGGCGGCAGATGGAGAAACTGGCAGCAGATGTGTGGCATCAGAGAGCTGTGTGTCGTCATCATAATAGTGTCTGAGGCAGAGATATTTTGAACCCAGAACTTACGCCTAAGGTGCAATTGGTGTGTTGGAAAACCTGGCCGATCCCCGCCTGTTCATCGATGAACAAAGGTACAGTCCGTATCCACATTCCCTTAGGAGCAATGCGGGTTCTCCTTGGGGTTAACGATGCCCACCGCCACACTGAACAAACCCACTCAGATGCCACACTACTGCCGGTCAGGACAGCTTCTCCACTGCTAAACTCTGCAAGTTGCGGTCACAACATCCAAGTTTGCTGCCCATAGTCCAGCGGATGTTCTAACAGAGGTGGCAGAGTGCTGTCCAAGTAGGCCACAACCTGTTGGTTCAGGGACTGCTCCAGGTCCTGCTGCTGCGGTAGCTGGCGACTGCCCTCCTCACTAGGCGGGTGAAGGAAGCTGCTCATAAGTGACTACAGACTTAGGTTACTACTGATGGAGCTGCTACTGCTCCTACCCCCCCCCCCACCTTCCCCCAGCAGCCGCGGCAGTAGTAGTGAGCGCTGAGGAACCCCCCGGACAGACGTGTCCGAGGAGGTAAGATCCCGCACGGAGGCAGCGGCCAACTGGTTACGGAGGATTTCCCTATAGTATTTGAGTTTGTCTTCCCTCTCAATAGCTGGGAAAAAGGCTCCCATTTTGGATCGGTAGCGAGGGTCCAATAGGGTGGAGAGCCAGAAATCATCCCTCTGCCGAATGCTTGACAATTCGGGCTGTCACTAGCCAGGCAAATAAGCATGCTGCGGGCCATCTGCACAGTGACTCCGAGGGGCTCCCTGCCTCCATTTCCACTGTATACTGCCACGGTGCTTGGGGTATCATCTGCCTCATCTTGCTCATCTCCATCCACCTCCTCCAGCTGCTCTCTCCTCCTCTCATTGTCACCTGGGTAGAAAATCCACTCATTTCACCAGACAATGCTTCTACTCTAATGTCCTCCTCCTCCTCCTCCATTTCAGTCCCCACCGGACTCATGTGGCCACGAGATGTAGTCGCCACGTCTCCAGTCCCCTACCCAGACAGATTTTCAGCATCTGTTCCAGGACATGAAGCAGTGGAATGACGTTATTCATCCCGTAGTCCTGGCAACTGACAAATAACGTCGGCTCCTCGAATGGCCTCAACAAACAGCAGGTGTCACGCATGAGCTGCCACTGGTTGACATCAAAGTTACACAGGGGAGTACTTCTGTCTGCCTGGATCATCAAAAAATCGTTAATGGCCTTTCTCTGTTCATACAGTCGGTCCAACATGTGCAGGCTGGAATTCCAACGGGTGGAAACATCACATATCAGAGTGTGTTGGGGAGGCCGTTCTGCCGCTGCAACTCGAGAGGGGTGTTCCTGGCTTTGTACGAATGGATAAAGTGCATGCACAGTTTCCTGGCCATTTTCAGAATGTTCTGAAGATCGGTGGAAGACTTCAGGAACCTTTTCACAACCAGGGCGCAGGGCGCATGGACCATCCCTCCTCGGTGCAGCGCGGACACCATGTTCCTCCCATTGTCCGTCACCATGGTTCCAATTTGCAGTTGGCGCGGAGAAAGCCACACATCGATTTCTTGCTGCATGACGCGGAGCGACTTCATTCGCCGAGGCAAGCCAGGTGTAGAACTGCGTGACACCGCTGTGCCCTACACATGTGGTATGATGGAGCAGTACTTGTGGAGGCTGAGATGGTGGTGGTGGTGGAGGAGGAGGAGGCGGACATTGGCGCAGGTGCAGCAGTTTGACAACGTGGAGGAGAAAGCGGCGTCTCCTGTCCAAGTTGTTGGTGTGCCTGGGCTGGAAGCACATTCACCCAGTGGGCCGTAAAGGACATGTACTGGCCCTGACCGTAGTTACAGCTCCAGACGTCCACGCTGCCGTGCACCTTGGAACAAACCGATAAGCTCAAGGACTGACCCACCTTCTGTTCTACATATTTATGAAGTGCTGGTACTGCTTTTTTGGAAAATAAATTACGGCTTGGAACTCTCCATCTCGGCTCGGCACAAGCCATTAGTTCTCTGAATGGTGCAGAGTCCACCATTTGGAAAGGGAGGGACTGCAGTACCAACAACTTGGACAGGAGCACGGTCAGCTGCTGCACCTTAGGATGGTTGGACGCATACTGTTGTCTCTTTGCAATCGCCTCGCTGAACGACTGCTGGCGCCATGAGTAGCGAGGAGCAGGAGCATCTGGACCGGGAGATGATGTCAAAGAGAAACAGCTCCCTTCTGCAGAGGTGGTGGAGCCTTGACTGCTGCAATGGCATGCGTGCCACTGGCGCTGCTGGCTCCCGCTGCTGTTGTGCTGCGGGCGGCAGGATGGACCACCACATCTGAGCCCACGTTTCATCCCAGGCCACCGGATGGTGACGCTGCATGTGTTGACGCAGGGCCGTGGTGCCAACGTTAGCTCCCTGGCCACGCTTCACTTTCTGCCCACTAGTGTTGAGCGATTGCGTTGGCTATCGAGATCGATCGATAGTCGATAGTCGGCCGCTATCGATAAGGTATATTACGATAGTGGAGCATCGATTATGCGCGATGACCATTAAAGTCTATGGGAGAGCAACAACACCTTCATTATTACAACCCAAACAAGGCTGGTAGAAGCTGAAATTAACATCCACAACAGTCAAATGGATACATGCACATCCTTAGGCAAACACACTTAGTTATAAATGTCACAGAAAAAAAAGTCACAGACCATTTTACTATCCCGTCTTGTACCACAGCCTGACCCTTAAACCTGCATCACCCACAAATTAAAAAGTGCCAGAAGGCAGTATGAATTGAACCGTCATGTTACTTCAACTGGACATTGAATATCCCTGTCCTGGAACCAGCATGAGCCCCAAACCTGCATGACCCCCACATTTAAAAAGTGCCAGAAAAAGGATTCTTTCAACCACCATTTTAGTTTCACTGGATAATTGACTATACCTGTCCTGGGCCACAGCATGAGCCCCAAACCTGCATACCCCCACATTTAAAAAGTGCCGGAAAAAGGAGTCTTTCAACCACCATTTTAGTTCACTGGACATTGACTATAAACCCGTCCTGGGCCACAGCATGAGCCCAAACCCT
>JAODAL010073957.1:0-14552 GCA_025379985.1 Phyllomedusa bahiana
TTTTGGGCCAATGCACCTTTTCCTTGAGATGTTTTGAACGGGAACTAATGTTACCCCTAGATAGATCAAGTAATTCAGATTTTGTTTAATTTATTTTGAATCCCGAACACTTTTGAAATACTCTTAGCTGATGGAAGAGGCTCGACAGATCCTTCTCTGGGTCAGAAAGAAAGAAAACCACATCGTCTGCAAACTTGGCTAGTTTGATTTCCTGCCCTTGTACCTTAATTCCATCAAATATTGGATTTGAGGTAAGATACCTGGCAAGCGGCTCAACAGCAATGTTAAAGAGCAGCGGTGACAATGGGCAGGGCCCCTATGGAGGGAAAAGGGATTGGAGACGAAACCAGGAATGCAGATCCTCGCCCTTGGGTTGGCATATAGCGACCTCAGAAAAGCCCGGAATGGGCCTTTCAGCCCTATTTTGTCCAATACAGCGCCCAGCCATCCCCAGTCTACACAGTCAAAGGCCTTTTCTGTATCAACTGTCAGTCAAGCTGATGTAGGGTGTCGAAGGGAATATTGTTTGACCTCATTTAAAGCCAGCAGTACCTTCCGTATGTTGGTGACCGCCAATCGACCCTGCACAAATCCCACCTGGTGCGAAACAAATAAGTTTAGGTAACACCTGTGCAAGGCGATCTGCCAAGATTTTTGCCATAATCTTTAGATCCAAATTAATAAGTGATATGGGGTGATATGAAGCGGCCAAAGCGGGGTCTCTCCCCGGTTTCGGTAAGACCTTGATATGAGTGGTGTTAGTGGTGTTTGGGATCTTATCTCCTTGTAAGTATTTATTGTACAAAGCTAACAATGTTGGGGTAATATCTTCTTCGAGGATTTTGAAAAATTCACCTGAGTACCCATCTGGCCCCGGTGCTGTTTGATTTTTTAGGCCAGAGATCGTTCACTCTAGTTCTTGTGTGGTGATGGGAGCCCCCTACCTAATGGATTCTAATGCACTCTGCGATCTGTGGAGAACGCTGAATGCCGATTCAAGGGAGTATACTTTTTGCTCTTCGGTGCACTGGAGTTTCTCTAGAATAGATTATTTCCTCATCTCATTGCACTTATGGAGTTTTGTGACAGATTCTGCCTTTCACGCTATAGCCGTGTCGGATCATGCGACGGTGACACTGTCAATTCAGTGCCAAACCTTAAATGCAGGGTCTAAATTCTGGCGCTTCCCAACCCATCTTTCTCAGTCTGATGACTTTACGTTTTTTCTGCAAACCCAGTGGGCCAATTATTTGGACGAAAACCTAGAACATTTAGATAACGCGCCATTGTTCTGGTCTGCTGCGAAGGCAGTGCTCCAGGGTCATACTATCAATTGCGTGTCGCGCAGGAGAAGTGAGGCTCAGGACAAATTTCAGAAACTACATAATATTTTGTTAATGGCCCAAAGAGAAATGGCCGCGTGCCCATCCCTGGCTGCGGAACTAACAAATAGAGAAGCTAAGGAGGTTCTGGATTCCTATGTCCAAAGCCAAGCTAATTGGCTGATAAAGATTACTCAGAATAAATATTTTCGAGGGGCTAATCATTCAAGCCAAATGCTAGCTCACTTAAAACGCAGCGCACGTGCAAACCAATAGTATCCCTGAAGAATCCATCCTCCGACAGGCTACATTCAAACCAGGGGTAAATTGCCCAAATACGAACAGATTTCTTTGAAGAAATTTATAGGGCTCCTCCCATGGATATGGGCAAAATTTTGGTTAATTACGGGGGTTTTGGGGGTGTTGCAGACACGAGAGATGTGGACACCCCTTTCGGGGAAGGCAAAAGTGGGGGCGGCCATAGCCTCCTTTCCAACAAAAAGTTTGCCGGGCCCCAGAGGGTTTGCAACAAAATTTTATAAAACTTTTTCAGTGCAGGTGGCGCCTACCTTAATGGCCCTATATAATTCAACCTACCAAGGTTGGGGAGCAGTGGACACCTTTTTAGAATCGCAAACAATCTTACTCCCAAAACCGGACAAGGACCCGCAGCTAGCTAAAAATTATCGCCCCATCGTGTTATTAAATTGTGGTTACAAATTTTTGACAAAAATGTTAAACGCAACGATTCAATTTTTTTTTTATTAAAAAGTACTCCGCCCCAAAGGGGTTTGTGGAAGGTCCCAATCCGTTACAATTTTAAGGGGGCAGTATAAGCGACAGTCAAGGCCAGGGATCAATCCCGAGATTTAAGCTTTTTAGCTGAAAGGCCCAAAAGGCATTTGCTCGGTTTTGGGCCCCTTTCTGTTAGCCACACTGGCCAATAGAAATTTCAGTCCTAGGTTCAGAGATTTTGTGGCTTATACCCAAGAGGACTCCCACACCTCACTTTTGGCGAATGGCCTATTGACACACCCCATAGATGCCTTTAAGGACCAAAGGGCGCCCGTGTCTCCACTGCTCTTCGACCTTGCTCTGGACCTCTTGTTGTATCAATTACAGCCAGTATGTGTGAATGGGGGATGATCGGGTCCCACGCAAATTGTGGATCTGGCTGCATTCGCCTATGATGTTCTCTTGGTGCTGAGGAACCCAAGGGAAACTTTACCAGGGGTCATGCAGACACTTCGGGAAGTCGGCTCTCTCTCAGGATATCAAATAAACATAGAAAAAACCAATGTGATGATCTTAAGGGGACCGGCAAGGCCCACCTGGGCGCACTTATATCCCTTTCAGTGGTGTGTTTAAAAAATGCCATACCTAGGCGTGACAATTACTAGAAACCCCTGCCATCTTTACAGAGATAATGTGGTCCCCTATGTTGGTGCTATGGAGAGGAGATTGGTGTCATGGAGGCAGTTGCCTCTCTCTTATGTGGGCCGGGGGAACCTCGTTAAGTTGGTTAAGTTTCCTAGACTTTTATATATCCTGCCCTCTCTCCCAGTATACTTAACATCAAAAGACGAAACTCGTATCAATGCACTAATTCAAAATTTTATTTGGAAAGGCAAGATACCCCGGGTCCCATTGATTGTTTTGCAGCAGCCCAGAATGAATGGAGGTATAAATCTGCCTAATGTACGTGCGTATAATGTGGCAGCCCTATTGAGAATAACAATGGACTGGTTACAGGGATCAGAAGCTTTTACAGATAGTCGGGCAGATCAGGATTCTATGGGTAGAATGTCGCTTCAGGATTTTCTGCACATGCCATACCACCTAATTCCAGAATCTACTAGAGTAAACCCGCTTACTATAACAGCATGGAGGGCATGGCAGAAGATGAGAGGTAAACTTAAACTGCATCCTCAGGCATCCCTGTTCCGCACATTTGTGGGCAATCTGGATTTCCAAGGGGGCACCTCTCATAGGGAATTTTATGCGTGGAAAGAGGCAGGAATTACCTTAGTCTACCAATTTTTTTATGGGAGCTCCTGCAGGCCATACATGCTGGAAGCCCTCAGAACACAGTTTCCTCAGATGGGAATTTCCTTTTTTGCCTACTTGTGTGCACACAGCTATGTGTCTAAACTCTTTTCACAATTTGCGCCCAGGGAATGGAGCCCACGATATGCAAATTGTTGTCCCGCAATGCATTGTAGAGGGGTTTGACCACCCATTTTTATAAACTCTTACATGTTCCGCTGGACTACTCTTTGACCAACATGGCACTTACTAAATGGGTTGGAGATGATCCTACCCTGGAACTCCCTACTCTAATTATGGCTCTAAACAACAGTCGTAAATTCTTGTCTTCTAGCAGATACTGGGAAATGTCCCTCCAGCTCTATCATAGAGCCTATATTACCCCGATCAGGGGTCATAAAATGGGGGTTTTCGATACAGATCATTGCTATCGCTGTGGGATCCCAGGAGCAGACATTTTCCACTGTCTATGGAGCTGCCCAATAGTTCAGGTTTTTTGGAGGCGAGTGATGGCTTTCACAAGAAACCATTTAACTATGTCCCTGACAACCCGTTGTGGGCCATATTTGACTCCGTGTGCACCGGGGGGGTAGGAGGGGATGGAAAGAAAACTCCTCTACATGGTATTGGTGGCAGATGTAAAAACCATTCTGAACACATAGATACATGAATCTCCCCCTCCATTTAAAATGTTTTTAGAAAAACTCTCTATTATAATGAAAATGGATTGGGTGGAGGCGGCGGGAAAAGAGGAGACTCACATCCAGCGGTTCTTTGAGGTTCGGGAAAGCTTTATCCTTTTGTTACTGCAAGGAATTCAAACTGCCATCAGAGAATGCTTTAGTCTAACTTCGTGGTTCCAAACGCAGGTATTGCTGGGTGACCCACCAATGTGATGCAGGTATCCCGACTACCTAATAGGTGAGTGAGATGGGGAATTTTGATCTGTGCATGGGGGAGAGGCGGAACGTAGTCTTCGCCTTGCTCTCGGAGAGGGGAGCTTTAGATCGGGTGATCAATACGAATCCGGAGTGGGGGAGCTGAAGCACGTGACTATTTTAGGGAGCAGGTGGTGGTGGAGGCGAGCTCGGAGAACGGGTGGGGGGAGGGGAAATTGTAGCTAGACAGGTTGCACTTTGTGACAAATGTGATGTGCTGTTTTACTTTACATACCAATAACAATTGAGAAAAGGTAACATAAAAAGTTCTTACTTAGTATCCATCATGTCCATAGTATGTTATATCGCAGCGCTTATCTGAGAAAAGTAAGAACTTTTCATGTTACCTTTTCTCACTTAAAAGTTGCAGAGACTGCTAAATAGGCATCACAGGTTTTACTCTTTGCTACAGTTAGGGCATGTCCCCACGGCAAGGGTTTTCGGCCATTTTTTCAGCTGGTTTGCGGTTTTTCAGACCGCCTGAAAAACCGGCCGAAAATGAGCACAATTGTGCTCTATGCAAAACCTGTGCAGCAGTCCCCACTGCACAGGTTTTGCCGTCGGACGGTTGGCGGCAAAACATTGTAGAAGCACAATCTTCCGTCCGGTTTCCCGACGGAAGATGTGCTTCTCAATGGGAGGGGGGAGGGCTGTTGTCCGCTCATCGCGGAGAAAATCCGTCCCCCCCCGCGGCCGTGGGGACGGCCGCAAAACAGGACAAATGCCGGCTGGTATTTGTCCTGTGTAGTGGGAACGCGCCCTAACTAAGAATCATTTGTCTTTGTCTGGAATTGTAAGGACTGTGTATATTTATGAGAATTTTTTGAGATAAAATTCTTTGAATATGGAGGACTGTCTTTATTACATGATTCGCATATATATGGGGCATAGGAGAAAAGCCCTTGTTCGTGTCCTCTCCTGTGGACAAACTTGAGATTAAGTGCCATATGGTCTCATTATTGCAATAGAAACATCTGCGTATGGAGACTGACTCAGAGACCAGTCAGAGCCTTAGCTTGAAGGAACAAAGACAGGACAGACAAGATGTAAGACAAAAAACACGAAGGGAAAGAGCGGGTAGGGGGAAAAGAGGGAGGGGGAGAATAAACAAAACATGGATCTTATGACGACAAAGAGGACCAATAGGAGGTCCACAGGTCCCAAATTGTGTCGTATGCATCAGAAGTATCATGCAGATAGGAAGTGAGTCGCTCAATGCGTTGGATCTCACATATCCTAGTTTGCAAGTCATGTAATGACGGCGGCTTCGTCTGCTTCCAAAAGGCCGAAATTAAACACTTAGCCGCAGTGAGGATGTGAAGGAGCAATTTCGAGGCTTTCTTAGGGAGACTCCTTGGGGGGGACATTCAGGATAAAAGTTAGAGGATCAGAAGAAATTCTCAGATTGAAAACCCCAAATAAAACTTTGCTGACCTGTGCCCAATATACCCAGATATTTGGGCAATCCCAAAATATATGCGTTAGAGAACCCGGTATAGCGCCACATCTCCAACATGCTCCTGAGAGGTGAGGATTAAACCTGTGAAGCAATTCTGGGGTATGGTACCAATGCATTAAGATCTTGTACTGATTCTCTTTGTAGACAGTGCAAGTCGCCTTGTGCCAAATAATCTGCCAGGTGCTATAGGGGAGCTTCCTTCCCAAAAAAGCCTCCCATTTGTGCATATAGGAGTGATAGAACTCATATTCCGGAGGGGGGTAATTGAGGATAACATAAATGACAGAGATTAGCCCCTTGGATGACAGCCCCGACACAGCCTCTCAAAGGGGGTGGGCATCGAAAAGGATGCACCTACTGTAAGGGTGTGCATCAAGTGCTTAATTTGGAGGTAGGAAAACTGTGCTCGCAAGGGGAGGTTAAATTTGTTGCACAGATCTGAAAATGGAATGAGGTCCCTATTACGAAAATGGGTGATATCTGCAAATCGAAAAAGGTTGTTCTGCTGCCACGGCGCAACAAACAAGCTGGTATTGCTACAAGGAAGTGTAGAGAAACGAGGTCATTGGAGATGCTTTGGAGGCTAAGGGGAATTTAGTCTTGCAATAGTTCCATATAGATCTGGTGAACACAATTGGACTTAATAAAAGCCCGGGATAGGAAATCTCTCTATTATGCCACAAAAACATATTGGGATTAGTGTTGAGCGATTATAATTGACAAAGTTGAAATCGGCACGGTTTTTATGTTGATTGAAATTTTCCGATCACATGATAATTTAGGTGAAAATCTGTGCATAATCTATTAATATCGCGCCATTTTCGGCGCTTCCTGTCATTTTGGCAGCCAGCAAATCAGCTTAGAGAATAGAGCAGCTCAACTTTGTGAGCTGAGGTCAATCTGACCGTCGGGTCAATCGTGCATCTATGTTAGGGCATGATTTGAAATTGCTAGATTGAAAGTAAATAGAATTGTAAGTGATTTTGAGAAATAGGACGGCGGCTTCCTGCTATCATCTGATCATGTTTTTTCTTCCCCTCTTCACAGGAAACCTGTTTTGAACTACATCCCTTAGCAACCCCTCTGCATTATCTTTCGATTATATTGTATAATTGAATGGTACGTTGTGTGAACTACATCCCTCAGCAACCCCTCTGCATTATCTGTCTGATTATATTGTATAATTGAATGGTACGTTGTGTGAACTACATCCCTCACCCAACCCCCCTCTGCATTATCTGTCTGATTAATTGTATAATTGAATGGTACGTTGTGTGAATTTACATCCCTCAGAAACCCCCTCTGCATTTCTGTCTGATTATATTGTATAATTGAATGGTATGTTTTTGTGAACTACATCCCTCAGCAACCCCTCTGCTTTAAATCTGTCTGATTATATTGTATAATTGAATGAAACGTTGTATGAAGAGATAGCATCCCAGCCCTGTATCCCTTAATTTAACCTTTTTTTTTTTTTTTTGTCCAGCCATTTGATCCCAAACCTTACATTAAAGTCTGTTTTGTGTGAAGGACCATTTGTAATTCTACCATTTACGACACCTGAGTTCCCCAGATGATACTAATTGGGGCAGCAGAAACCACCCTATAACATTTTGAGCTGAGGTCAATCTGACCATCGGGTCAATCGTTGCATCAAATATTAGGGCATGATTTGAAATTGCTAGATTTGAAAGTGATAAAATTGTAAGTGTTATTTGAGAAATAGGACGGAAATGGGACAGAAGTGGGCATAAGGGGGGCCAGGAGGATCAGTTTTTTTGTGAGTACCTGATCTATACACCCCACACCTCATTCACCATGCTCACTATTGCTGTCTACCTTGTAGCCGTCTCCCTCCTACTTTACCTCCAGTCTCAGCCCCTACAATTCTATCCACACAGTGCCTCTCCCTCCCCTCACCCATGTATACATCCCACACACTGTTTTCTCCCTTTTCAACCACCACAAATCCCCCGCTTGCAGAGGGCCACACCAGCGCCGCTCATACCCATCACGAACCCATCTGCTGTCGCTTTTCAATCTCCTGCTTCTCGCTGCAGGAGACATCTCCCCAACCCCCCGCCATTCCTTTACTGCTCATGCCACTTCCTCCTCTGCTTCCCATAGAAACCCTGCTAACCGCTTGCTATTTCACTGTACTTCTTTTTCTGCCCCTTTTAAATGTGCTCGGGTGGAACACCCGATCTTTTTGGCAACAAACTCACTTCTGTTCATGACCTGTTACTTTCTCACTCGCTCACCTCCTACCCTCTCACAGAAACAATGGCTCCAGCACTCTGAACCGTTTCCCCTTGCTGCCCCACCCAAGGGCGACTTCACCCACACCCCCAAGCCTGAGAACAGGCCGGGTGGAGGAGTTGACATACTTCTCTCTCCACACTGAAACCTTACCAGGTCCTTCCCTTCCCTTAACCCCCCTCACTTTCCCTTCCTTTGGGGTTCCACACCCTCAACCCCTTACGCCATTTTCTCTCAGAGTCGCGGTTTTTTACAGGCCACCCCCCCCCCCCCCCCCCGGCTAAACCCCACCAGTTTCTGGATCATTTTTCCGCCTGGCTCCCTTATTTCCTCTCTACTGAAATACTCACTCCCCACATGGGTAAATTTCAACACCCCCATTGAGGGACCCCATGTCTCCTTCGGCCTCTCAGTTCCTTTCACTGACCCTTCTCTTGGGCCCTCTCGCAGTTTACAGACTATCCCACCCACAAGGATGGGAACCTCACTTGATCTGGTCTTCTGTCGCGTCTCATCAATTTCTAACCTCACTAATTCTCCTTATGCTCTCTCCGATCATAACCTCATCTCTTTTATATCAATATTTCGCAGCCCTTCTGGACACACCTGGCCCGTCATCCATTCAGATGATACCCCTTTTCCATTAACACTCAGGAACTCACAGACACCATACAGTCCTCACTGCCCCAATCTCCTCCCTCGCCTGCCCCGACCTGGCTGTTAAATGTTACAATGAAACGCTCTCATCCACCCTAAACATGTTGGCACCACGCACACACCGCACCACCAGAGTCAGACACCCACAGTCATGGCACACTCCTCAGACTCGCCATCTGCAGCGCTGTTCCAGGTGTGCGGAGCGTCTGTGGAGAAAGTCAAAGCTACCTGCAGACTTTCTCCACTATAAATTCCCTGCTCAGGACTTACCACACGCCCTTCACTGCGGCAAACAAAAATATTTTACCTCCCTCATCTCCACATTACACAACAACCCTAAACGCCTGTTCGACACCTTCCACTCCCTCCTCAGGCCCAAAGCTCAGGCCCCGGTCACTGACCTCTGTGCTGAAGACCTGGCCACTCACTTCAAAGACAAAATTGACTGTATCCGGGATAACATCTCATCTCAAAACCCAAGCAGAACCCATCCCGTCCTCCCCGCACATCCTCTAGTCTGCTCTCAGCTCTTGACCCAACGACAGAAGAAGTGTCCAGACTTCTCCTGTCTGCTCGCCCCACCATCTGCTCTAGTGACCCCATTCCCTCCCACCTTGTCCAGTCTATTTCTCCACCTGTCCTCTCTCACCTTACTGCAATCTTCAACCTCTCTCTCTCCACTGGGATCTTCCCATCCTCCTTTAAACAGGCTACTATCACCCCTTTACTAAAAATGCCCTCTCTGGACCCATCCTGCGCTGCTAATTACCGACCGGTATCTAATCTGCCCTTCATCTCTAAACTACTGGAACGCTTGGTCTACTCCCGTTTAATCCGCTATCTCTCCGCTAACTCTCTTCTCGATCCTCTACAATCAGGTTTCCGCACCCTACACTCCATAGAAACTGCTCTAGTTAAAGTCTCTAATATCTCCACACGCTAAATCTCAGGGGAAATACTCGTTGTTTATTCGCTGGATCTCTCTGCAGCATTTTGAACACTGTTTTAAACACCATCTTCTCCTCAGCATGCTCTGTGCAATTGGCATCCAGAACACTGCTCTCTCTTGGTTCTCTTCCTACCTCTCTAACCGCTTCTTCAGTGTCTCATTTGCAGGTTCTACTTCTTCTCCTCTCCCTCTTGCTGTTGGGGTCCCTCAGGGTCAATTTTTGGTCCACCCCTTCTCAATCTATACAGCCCCCATTGGCCAAACCATCAGTAGATTTGGCTTCCAGTGCCATCTCTATGCTGAAAGACACCCAATTATAAAACCCCCTTCCCGAGACCTTACTCCTGCCCTGCTACAAAACCAGTGACTGTCTGTCCGCTGTCCTCTGACATCATGTCCCTCTCTATCTCCAACTAAACCTCACTAAAACTGAACTTCTTGTTTTTCCCCCCATCTACTAACGAACCCCCTCTGCTATTTCTCTCTCAGTATGTGTGGCACCACTATAACACCTAGGCAGCAGGCCCGTGTCTTGGGTTATTCTAACTCTGATCTGTCGTTTCACCCCTATATCCAATCCCTTTCCCAATCTTTCACCTGCACCTCAAGAACATCTCCAAATCCGTCCTTTTCTCACTATCGAAACAAATCAAACCCTCAATGTTGCTCTTATTCAATTCTCGTCTTTATTACTGTAACTCCCTGCTTATTGGTCTCCCACTCTGCAAACTCTCCCCTCTCCAATCTGTCCTGAATGCAGCAGCCAGGCTTGTCTTTCTCTCCAGCCACTATAATAATGCCTCTACCCTGTGTCAGTCACTGCACAGTCACTGCCCATCCAGTACAGAATACAGCATAAACTAATTACTTTCACCCATAAAGCTCTCCACAGTGCTGCACCCCCCTACATCTCCTCCCTCATCTCTGTCTACCATCCTGCCTGCTCTCTCCGCTCAGCTGCGGACATCAATCTACAGACCACAATCATCCGAACCTCCCATGCCCGTCTTCAAGATTTTGCACGTGCTACACCTGTTCTCTGGAACATGCTACCGCGTACCATCAGGCACAATCCTAGCCTTTGCAGTTTTAAGAGTGTCCTGAAAATACATCTTCTTAGGCACGCCTACCAAAACCACTAATTGCTAACCCACACATTCTATCAAACACATTTCTGTCACTCCCTACACTAGGGCACTCACAGGCACTTATCTGTATATAGATGTACAGTCAGGGTGTCAGGTTCACACAATTTTTATGTAAACCACCCCATATTTATGAAACAAGGCTGGAACCATTGTAAATTCAGCACTTCTCCCCCGTTGTTTTCCCCCAGACAACCCCCCATGATTGTAAGCTCTCGCACGCAGGGCGCTCACACCCTGTGTCCCCATCTGTAAGTAGCTTTCACTGTGTAAAAGTATGTCCCTTTTTTCTTAATTATACCCTCTACATTTTTAAAGTGCTGGGGGAATTTGTTGCGCTATATAAATAAAGATTATTAAATTATTATTATAATAGAGTAGGTGAGCTTGGCTGTGCGACGTCAATGACTGTGATGTGTATGGTATGTGATTGGTGGAAAAATCACATGACCTCGTTTTACATAGGAACAGTCCTTCCGTTCAGCATCAGTGTGTGTCTGTGTCTCATAAAAAGCAGAACGTGTAGTGAGCTTTCTCCTCAATACAGCTCAGCGACACAGTTTTCTTTGTTCAACAGACAACTAAAGCCCTTTTTGCTGTGAACATTTAGAACATATGTGAATAGAGAATTTTCAGTTTTTTGTTAGTTAGGCTGAGAATTTGAAAGATGCATCTAGTGCTGTACAGGCGGGGGGGGGGGGGGTGGAAAGTAATTGGTGTTGTATTTCATAGGTGCAAAAACCACCTATTATTATCAGTACACAATTTTTAATTATGTGTTTTTCACTTTGGCGCGCTCAGTTTTGTTCAAAGACCCCACTTTGTACTTACAATAGGGTACAGAACTTTTCTAGTCACCGCGGGTGTATTTCATACATGCAAAAACCACCTTTTATTATCCGAAACAAAATTTTAAAATTAAGTTTTTTTCACTTTGGCGCAGGCCATTTTCGTTGAAAGACCCATCTTGTACTTATATGACCATAAAGAAATTTGCTAGTAATTGGTGTTGTATTTCATAGGTGCAAAAACCACCTATTAATATCAGTACACAATTTAATTACGTGTTTTTCACTTTGGGCGAAAGCTCAGTTTTTGTTCAAGACCCACTTTGTACTTACAATGGATACAGAACTTTTCTAGTCACCGCAGGTGTATTTCATAAGTGCGAAAACCACCTTTTATTATCCGTATACATTTCAAATAGGTGTTTTTTTTACTTTGGTGCGTCCCAGTTTTTTTCAAAGAGCCACCTTGTACTTAAATTTGAATACAGAAATTTTGTAGTTACTGTTGGTTGTATTTCATTGGTGCAAAAACCAACCGTTTGTTATCCGTATAACTTTTAAATAGCTGTATTCACTGGTCGGCCCCATTTTTTCAAATAGCCCGTTGTACTACAAATTCAGATAGAAAAATTTTCTAGCAACTGTTCTCGTTTGTCATTGCTGCAAAAAACGCAATGTCTCATCCCTGTAACTTCTGAATAGTTTTTATTGTGCTCGGTGAATCTCCCTTTGGCACAGATAGCGCACTTGTATGATGTTTGTTGAAAACTATCAATTTTCCCAGTCCTACTGGGGAAGTTTTTAAATCCCTGGGACTGAAGGAAGAACACTGTGATTTTGTCTTGCGTTTCTTCCACCAGACCGCATTTCACAGGTATTCGCTAGAAACCTTTCAGTTTCTAATCCTAGTTGGCTGTAGTAAATTAGAGGGATTTAAGAATAGCTGTGATTTGCCGTCTTTTATTAAGAGACTTTCCAAAACTCTTCCATACCTTCTCAAATTTTTGATGGATGGATCTCTGATGATGTTGTGGCCCCAATAGCCGAGGTCACCGATAGTTGCTGGTCTACTTCACATTCCTCTTCAAACAGAAATGGTCCTCTTGAAAACTTTTTTTTTTTTTTTACTGCAATTTTTATTCTCAGTTCCCAAAAGTTCATTTTGCTGGTTTTGCTGTGAGGAGACTGTAAAAGACAGCAAGGTTTCAAGACAAAACCCTATTCCATTTACTCACTATATCTTTAGAATTTTTCGCATTGTCAATGGTTTTGGGGTCATTTGGGGCTGTGGATACAGCTAAATCATGGTCCTTTTGGAACAGAAATGTGGCTTTTAAGTGGCATTTCTCCCTCACAATTTTTAACAAATGGCTGAGAAGTCATTTTTATAATTTTTTTGGGGTCATGTTGCTTTGAAATGTGCAAATACTACAGGTCCTATTCTAAAAAAAATTGTTTCTAACAGACATTTGTTCTTCACAATTGTCAAAAGTGGCTCAAGGGTCATGTTTTGAATTTTTGGGGGCATTTTGCTGTGAAATGCAGCTAGACAACAGGTCCTATTCTAAAAAATGTAGTTTCTAACAGACATTTGTTCTTCACAATTGTCAAGAGTGGCTCAAAGGTGAGGTGCTGTCAGAAACAGGAATAGGTAGGACACTGTTAATGGACACATATTGCAAAATGACTTGTTTTTGCAAGATCTTCAACAAGCTAGCAAATTTCCCGTAGGGGAACAACCCCTTTAACAATAAAAAAAAGAGAAACAAAGAGGTGGGATTCCCTCCTATTTTAAAAATGTGTTTTCTAGAATTAAAAACTAAAAAAAACTTTTTCATGTCAAAATACTGATACAAATATTCCTCTGATTGTACAAGGAGGTACAGGAAGACTTGAACAGATGTGGTTACCCGACAGGATATCCAAAATTTCCCGTTCAACTAAAATGGTGGGTTTAAAGACTCCTTTTTCCGGGACTTTTTATCGTGGGGAGACGGTTTAATGGCATACTGCGTTTCAAAAGTTTAGTCAATGTCCTTTCAATAAAATGGTGGGTTTAAAGACCCTTTTTTTCCGGGACTTTTTAAACTGTGGCAGACAGGGTTTAAGGTATACTGTGTTTTTCAGAACAGGATATCAATGTCCATTCAAATAAAATGGGGGTTTTTAAAGACTCCTTTTTTTCCGGGAAATTTTTTTAACTGTGTTCACACAGTTTAATGGTCATACTATTTCAGAACAGGTATATCAAGTCCATTCAACTAAAATGGGGGTTGAAAGACCCTTTTTTCCCGGGACTTTTTTTAAACTGGGGTCTGCAGGGTTTGGGGTCATGCGTGGCCCCCGGGCGGGATGTCTATGTCGTTTAAACAAAAGGGTTGAAAGACTAAATTTTTTCCGGGACTTTTTAATCTGTGGGTCAAAGGTTTAATGGTATAGTGTTAAAACAGGGATACTCAAGTCCAATTCAACTAAAATGGTGGGTTTAAAAAACCCTTTTTCCGGGACTTTTTAAAACTGGGGGTCATGCAGGTTTTGGGTCTGCTGTGGCCCCGGACAGGTATAGTCAATGTCCCTTCAAATAAAAAGGTGGGGTTTTTAAAACTCCTTTTTTTGGCACTTTTTTTAAACGTGGGTCAGAAGGTTTAAAAGGTCATTCTTTTTTACAGAACAGGTATGTCAAGTCCGTTTAAAAAAATGGGGGTTAAAAGACCCTTTTTTTGGAACTTTTTTTTTTTAAACTTGGGTCAGAAGGTTTAAAAAGGTCATTCTGGTTACAGAACGGATAGCAATGTCCAGTGAAACTAAAATGGGGTTTAAAGACTCCTTTTTTTGGCACTTTTTAAACTGTGGGGCGACAGTTTTAAAGGGCAAAAGTGGTACAGAAAGGTATAGTCAATTCCAGTTAAAAAAAAATGGTGGTTGAATCACTACTTTTTCCGTCACTTTTTTAATTTTGGGGGCGAGGGTTTGGGGGTATGCTGCGTTT
>JAODAL010073958.1:0-14552 GCA_025379985.1 Phyllomedusa bahiana
GGTGGTTGAAAGACTCTTTTTCCGGGCATTTTTTAAATGTGGGGGTCATGCTTTTTGGAGCTCATGCTGGGTCGGGACAGGTTATCAATGTCCGTTAAACTAAATGGGGGTTTAAAAGACCCCTTTTTCCGGCACTTTTTAAATGTGGGGGTCATGAGGTTTGGGGCTCAGCTGTGGCCCGGGGACAGGTAAGTAAATGTCCAGTTCAAAAAAATGGGGGTTTTTGAAAGACCTTTTTCCGGCACTTTTTAAATGGGGGGGGTCATGCGGGTTTTGGGGGTCATCTTGGCCCAGGACAGGTTTAAAAGTCAATGTCCAGTGAAACAAAAATGGTGGTTGAAAAACTCCTTTTTTTCCGGCCTTTTTAAATTGGGGGTCATGCGGTTTGGGGCTATGCTGCGTTCCAGGAAGGGATTTTCAAGCCAGTTCAAAAAATGATGGTTCAAAAATACTGCTTTGGCATTTTTTAAATTTGGGGTGATGCAGGTTTAAAGGGTCGGGTGGTAAAGACAGGGATAGTAAATGGTTGTGCTTTTTTTTGTGCCTTTTAAAACCTAGTTTTGCCTAAGATGTAGCCCCGTTCCTTTGACTTTTTGTGGATTTTTAATTTCGCTTTCCAGCCTTTTTTGGGGTTTTGAAATAATGAAGGTGTTTTTGCTCTCCATAGACTTTAATGGTCATCGCGCATAATCGATGCTCACTATCGAAAAACTTTCGATGCGGCCGACTATCGATGATCTGTGCCAACGAAATCCCCTCAACACTTTTCAAACCCCCGGCCCTACAAGGCTTCCTAACCTCTCCCTCCAAAATCTCTCCCCCTGTTTTCCAGATATCCCCTACGAAATTCCGCCCCTCACGGGCCTTTCCTTTCCCCCCCTTTCATCAGCTCCTCCCCAAAAACCTTTCCCCAAGACTTCCTCGTGCTTCCCCCCTTTTTCTGGAACCCTTACCCAAAACATCGATTTCCCCCAAACTTTCACCAGTTTCAAAAGAAAACCTAAAAAATCTCTTCAGGATGCTTATAACCCCCCATAACACCCCCACCATAACCGGCAAACAAACATGTCCCCCCCCACACCTTCTTCTCTCCCCTCCTCCCTTCTAGATTTAAGCCCTCACGGGCACGCCCTCTTTCCTCTCTGTATCAGTTTACTAGTCATTTTTCGTCACCTTTTGTATTTTGTATTTGTTCAACATTTGTTATTTTATGTAATTTCCCTTTGAATGTACAGCCCCCTGGAATCAATGGCGCTCTAAAATAATTAATAAAAATAATACACGCTATAGGGATTGTCCACAATAAATATGAATTGATTCCCCCCAAAAAACAAAGAGATTGGCAATTGGGGGGGATGATGTACCCATTTGGGGCCTCCGTTAATGGATATATAAGTATAAACAAACTAAAAATAATTTTGTTCCAAAAAATTAACACTATCCAAAATAAATAGCTGAAATTTCCTCAGTATAATTACGTATTTTCTCATATGGAATCAATAGCCGGTCTCAACAAATGAGGGGTATATTGGAATACAAACTCTCCACTTTTAAAGGGTAAGTATTTCATCCTTTGTCCATAGAATTGTTTTTTTTTTTTTTTTTTTTTTTAATGTTATACCCGGTACTCTTTCAGGAAACCAGGCATTATTTGTCCCAATGGTTGTAGATATCGATCCACCCACTACAAAGTCTTTCATTAATGCTGGGGTTTCCTAAAATTAGGGGGCGCAATTTGGGGGGAAAAAAATCTTTATGTATTTTTGGAACCCCGAAAAAATATGGGGGTAGGGGGGTTTTTCCCATTTCCAAAAATTTCTCTGTTTACAGTGATTATTCCAAAATGTTGTCCTTCTCCATCAATCTAGAAAATTTTTTTGAACCCATGGTTCCTCTCTAAAATATACGAATGTTTTTTTTACCCTCCTTTGTGGGCTTTTTTTATTATTAAATTTTAATTTTTTTTTTCTAGTGCTTCAAATGCTAAGGACTTTTTTTTTGTTAGATTATAATATTGTTTTTTGGGGGATAAACATTTTATGGTAGGTCAATGACACCATTAGAAAATACACCTTTCCCAAAAAATAAAAGCCCTATTTACAATTTACATAATTAGTCAGTTAAAAAAAAGGATATGTCCATAAAGTTCAACCAAGGTTGGGGAAAATGGGGTGAAGGAAGGAATAAGGATTTTAAGCCTAGTTTCATACTGATGAATGCTTTGAAACCCATAAGTAAGAACCAATTTCCCAAGGGAAATTTTTGATTTCTGACCCCTGAGTTGCCATCAACGGGATCAAAAATTTTTTATAGGTTACATATGTCTAATATTCTTTATTTCGGGGTAGTTATCAAAAGTTTTTTTTGAAACCCCCAACCGTTCCTGCTGACCACTCCTCGGGGAAGGCTAGCCGCAGATTTACGTTCTCTCAATGAAAACACTTTTCCCCTCTGAGTTGAATCCCTTTTTTTTCTCCACCAAAGGGGAATGTCCCCTTTTTTTGGGGGGGCTTTACAAAAAATAAGTTTTCCCCATAATTTTGTAGGACCAATTTTATATTTATATAAATTATCTTCCCCCCCAGAGTTGTCTTTTCTCATGACTAAATAATTCAATCTTCAACCTTTCCTCATTAAGATGCTCCTTTTCCCCTTAAAAGTTTGGTTGCTCTTTGTTGCACAAACTCTAGTCCATTACATCCTTTCTATAATGGACCCCCAGAACGAACAGCTATTCAAGGGGCACCATCAGTGCTTTTTACAGTGGTAATATTACATTTTGTCCAGGGGTCCGTGCCTTTTTTTAATACAAGCCAATATTTTTGTTTTGCGTTAGGGGGCGTGATTGATACTGATACTGTTCTGTAGTTTTTTATCTACAAAACCCCCCAGATTTTCCCAACAAGCGATTCCCCCAGTTTTTTCTCCCAGAGCAGAACTTTACATTTATCCACTTGAACCTCTTTGCCAAATGGATCCCAAACATCATTTTGGGTTTAGGTCTGCTTGCAATTTATGAACATCTTCCATATATTGAAATTAACACATGCTCGGTGTCATCGAAAAAATAGAAACATTTGTTTTTAACCCCCTCCACAAATTCTTTAATAAATACATTGAAAAAAGAGACCCATATATGTATATGGAAAAATAAAAAATTTATGGCTTTTGGAAGGTGGGGGGAGAAAAACGAAGAGTATTTTATACTGTACTGTCAGGAAGGAATTAAGGGGTAGGTAGGTAATAGACTCCCCTTTAAAGAAGGAATGTATGTATTATCAGGTCCCCCTATAATAAATAGGTATGTACCCCTAGTATTTGGGTAGGTATATGGGCCCCCTCTTTAAAGTACGGGGATATATCCTTATTAAATAATATATACCCCCCCCCTTCAGTTATATGCTATAGCCCCCCAATGATAGGTGAAGGCCCCCCCCATTAAATGGAAAGTTAAAACCCCACACCATAGTAGGGGGGAAAAAGGCCCCTTATTAAGTAGGTGGGGTCTTAAATGGATATTAGGTAAAAACCTAAGGTGGGTATAAATCCCCCAGGAAGGTGGGTAAATAAAAGCCCCCCATATTAGCGGTATATAGCACCTTCTTAGTGGGTAGGTACATAATCCTCATTTAGTGGTTGTTTTTTGGTTCCCCCCTTTAATTAAGTAATGGGGCCCCAGTAGGTAGTGGTTATAGCCCCCAATAGGTATAGTTTTAACCCCCCCAGTAGATAAAAAAGTACTAGGGCCCCTCATTTATAAGTAGTGATATATAGGCCCCTTAGTAAGAAGTTAATAAAAAGGTCCTCCGTAGGTAAGTAGATACCCTCTCCTAGTAGGTATATAGGGCCCCCCATTGGTAGGTATATAAGTCCCTTATCAGGGGAAAATTTTTGGGGTCCTGTGTGAACATTTTTTCTAGTAGGGCGGGGGTTTCCATTTTTTGACACCACATTGTGAAATGCTGAATCATTTTCCAGAGAAAAAAAAAAATATGTTACTGTCATTTTTTTTTGTGTATTTTAAAGATACGTTCATCACCCCAGCATGCACTGTACAATGTAATCAAAGCTAAGCAACTTATTAAAAAGCACTGATCTATGTTAAAGGGTAAACCTTATAAATAAATCATCAGTTACCAAAAAATATACCTATAAAGGGGCAAATATACCAAAAGTATGATAATTACTAAAAAAAAAAATCCTACAAACCAAAGACAAACAATAACTTTAAGGACCAAATCTACTGATAGACCTGACTAAAACGACCCTCACTGTGACTACCAGTTGTACACTGGCGCTCTGCAGAGAAAGGGTATGTTACACAGGTATTGGGCACAGGTACACACAGCAATACGCCGGCTTTTTGGGCGCGCATCCAAAAAAAAGATGTTTGTAGGCCTGGGGGGTGACGCCTAATTCATAAATTTCTAGAAATATGAATTACCGTAATTGCGGGTGCATTTTGCTGTGATAAAGTGCAATATGCGGGGAAATGCGGCACAATTGGGGGCCCCTAAAATATCTGTGTGAACATACCAAAGAAGTAATTATACTGCAGTTTTCATGCAGTGACTTACGGTAATGTCTTCTCTGTGTGGTTTTTCACTTTTCCCTTTTTCTTCTCCATCTGGCCCGCCCCCCCATAAACTTCTCCTGGGCCCGGGTCACACGATACATCCACCCAATATGGGTCTATACAGGAAAAAACATTTGATTTTTCCTATTCTCACAGAGGGGGGGGAAAAAAAAAAAAAATTTCTATATGGAAAACCACGGGGGTTTTGCTAGGGTCCAAAACATATAGGGCCCGGGCCTCTGGTTAGTTTTGCCATTGGACGCATTCACACAGCATTTTTCCGTCACATTGTGAACTCGGCATGTTTTTTACAAAAAAAAACCCCAAAATTTTTTAATTTTTCGTTTTGCCCCTCACCCAGCAGTCCACTGTCAATGAAAACAATTGGCAAAATTTTTTTTTTTCCAAATGTTCCCCTCGTATGACATTAAACCTTATAATAACAGTCACCAAAAAATACACCCATACATGGAGCAAAAATACCCTACGAATTTTTTTTTACTAAAAAACACTCCTACAAAACCAAGACCCAAATATTACTCCTTAGGATTAAATAATACGCCCGACCCGACAAAAAAGCAAAACCCCCAAAATGTGACTATATTTTAAATGGCTTGAAAACGTATATTAACGCCATACATAACCATATAGTGGTAGATCTAGTTGTTTGAAGGTCTCTGCAGAAATTAATGATTAAACTGCAGTTACACTCATGGGCTCACAGGGAAAAATTTTTTTCTGATGGGATTGTTTCTCTTTCCTTTTTTTCTACACCGTCCCCCGACCCCCTATATGATTTCTCCCCCCCACGACTGCCCCCGAGGAATTTACCAGACAAAAATTTTTTGAAACCCCACTTTTCCCCGCACCTATTTAAACCCACCTCCTCCATTCCTAAAGGGGTTTATACAGGAAAATAGGTGAACCCCTCCCCCAGCAACTACAATTTTCCCCACAGAAAAAACCAGGTGCCCTTTAGTGGGAGATGGGGAGTCACCCCTCTTTCCTTTATAGGCCCCCATTAGGTATTTTTTTAGATCCCTTCCCAGTAAGTAGGTAAAATAGGTCTCCCCAGCAGGGAGGGTTTTTAGGTTTAAGTCCCCCATGTGGTATAAAGATATTGTTCCCCTTGATGGTTTAAAATGTTATATTTTCCCCATAGGGAGACATATGGTAAATAGGGTCCCCCGGGGAATAAAAATATAGGTTTTAGGGTCTGAAAATAGGTAAAAGGGGCCCCCAATAGGTATATAGATAGTAGGGGCCCGAGTCTAAAATAGGTAATAGGGTCCCCAATAAGTTAAGAAATAGTTCCGCAGTCTGTAGATAGGAATAGGTCCCCCAGTATATAGATAGATAACAGGGCCCCCAGTATGTATAGATAGGTAACAGAGCCCCCAGAAGATAGAAAGATAGATAGATAGATAGATAGATAGATAGATAGATCATAAAACCAACTCTCCCGTTTTTGGGGGGGGGGGGGGGGGGCCCCCCTATTTGGGGTCCCCTCCCGCCCCACCCCGGGGGGGTTGGCATTCCTCCCGCCGCCAGCAGGCGGGGGGGGTTTTTTAAATGGCTGCCGGGCGACAGAGTAGCGCTAGTGCGCTACTCTTGCGCCGCCGGGCCGCTCCTAAAGGCGGGTGAAGCGGCCGATGCGCCCGCTTCACCCGCCCGGAGTCTCGCTGTGCAGGGAGGAGGCAGAAGGGATCGTTCCTCTCCTCCCTCCTCCCCCTGTATGTCCGGCGCCGGTGTGTGCGCCACACATACAGGTCAGCGGCGCAGGGGAAGTGACGCGCGGCTGCAGGGGAGTGATGCGCGGCTGCTCTCACTTCCCCCTGCGCCGCGGAGGAGATCATCCGGAGCGGCCGTGCTGCAGGAGCCTGGTGAGGTAAGTGGATTTTATTTTTATTTTTTTATTAGCTATATGGGGGGGCTCTGCCTGGCAACAATGGGGGGCACTACCTGGCAACAATGGGGGCACTACCTGGCAACAGAGGGGACATCTACCTGGCAACAGAGGGGACATCTACCTGGCAACAATGGGGGCACTACCTGGCAACAAAGGGGGCACTACCTGGCAACAGAGGGGGAATCTACCTGGCAACAGAGGGGGTACTACCTGGCAACAGAGGGGGCACTACCTGGAAACAGAGGGGACATCTACCTGGCAACAGAGGGGGCATCTACCTGACAACAGAGGGGACATCTACCTGGCAACAGAGGGGACATCTACCTGGCAACAGAGGGGGCACTACCTGGCTACAGAGGGGACATCTACCTGGCAACAGAGGGGGCACTACCTGGCAACAATGGGGGCACTACCTGGCAACAGAGGGGACATCTACCTGGCAACAGAGGGGACATCTACCTGGCAACAGAGGGGGCACTACCTGGCAACAGAGGGGACATCTACCTGCCACAGAGGGGGTACTACCTGGCAACAATAGGGGCACTAAACCCGGCAACAGAGGGACATCTACCTGGCAACAGAGGGGGCACTACCTGGCAACAGAGGGGGACATCTACCTGGCAACAGTGGGGGTACTACCTGGCAACAGAGGGGACATCTACCTGGCAACAGAGGGGACATCTACCTGGCAACAGAGGGGGCACTACCTGGCAACAGCGGGGCACTACCTGGCAACAATGGGGGCACTACCTGGCAACAGAGGGGACATCTACCTGCCAACAGAGGGGACATCTACCTGCCAACAGAGGGGCATCTACCTGGCAACAATGGGGGCATCTACCTGGCAACAGAGGGGGCACTACCTGGCAACAGAGGGGACATCTACCTGGCAACAGAGGGGGCACTACCTGGCAACCATGGGGGCACTACCTGGCAACAGAGGGGACATCTACCTGGCAACAGAGGGGGCACTACCTGGCAACAGAGGGGGCACTACCTGGCAACAATGGGGGCAAAAACCTGGCAACAATGGGGGCACTACCTGGCAACAGAGGGGACATCTACCTGCCATACAGAGGGGGCATCTACCTGGCAACAATGGGGGCACTACCTGGCAACAGAGGGGGCATCTACCTGGCAACGGAGGGGGCACCTACCTGGCAACAATGGGGGCACTACCTGGAAAACAATGGGGGCACTACCTGGCCAACAATGGGGGCACCTACCTGGCTAACAAAGGGGGGGCACCTACCTGGCTAACAAAGGGGGCCACCTACCTGGCTACAGAGGGGGCATCTACTTGGCTACAAGGGGGCATCTACCTGCCTGTAAGGGGCACTACCTGCTTATGGGGGGTTACTACCTGGCTATAAGGGCATCTACCTGGCTTTCTTCCAAAGCCGTTATGCAGTTAGGTGGAGTGGATGTGGCTTTTTGAAGGGGCGTGGCATACCGACAAGATGGGCGTGTCCATGCAAATTTTTGCCGCGCGTAGCGCGCCGCCCACTATAGTCTCCTGCTTTTTCATTTTCAAAAGTTGGCAACTATGAGATAGATAGATAGATAGATAGATAGATATGAGATAGATAGATAGATAGATAGATAGATAGATAATAGGGCTCCCAGTATATGTAGGCAGGTAATAGGGCTCCCAATATATGTAGGGAGGTAAGCGGGCTCCAAGAATATATAAGGAGGTAATAGGGCACCCAGTATAGATAGGCAGGTAAAAAGAACCAAATAATAGATAGGTAGGTGATAGGACCCCCAGTATATACATAGGTAATAGGGCCCCCAGTACAGACATAGTTAAGTAATAGGGCCCCCAGTATAGACCTGGGGAGGTAATAGAGTCCCCAGTATAGAGATAAGTAGGTAATATGGCCCCCAGCATAGATATAGGTACAGGTAACACCAGAAATTTACATACACTATATAAAAAGACACATATGCATGTCTCACTATCTGACATGACATTTTAGGTCAATTAGGATTACCAAAATTATTTTATTTCCCAAATGCCAGAATAATGAGAGAGAGAATTTTTAAGACATTTTTATTTCTTTCAGCAAAGTCAAAAGTTTACATACATTTCATTAGTATTTGGTAGCATTGCCTTTAAACTGTATGACTTGGGTCAAATGCTTTGGATATCCTTCCACAAACTTCTAAAAATAGTTGGTAGGAATTTTGGCCCATTCCTCCTGACAAAATTTGTGTAACTGAGCCATGTTTGTAGGTCACCTTGCTCACACCTACCTTTTCAGCTTTGTCTGTGACTTTTCAATAGGATTGAGATTAGGGCTTTATGATGGCTATTCCAAAACATTGAATTGGTTATCCTTAAACCATTTTGTAACCAGTTTGGCAGTATGCTTCGGGTCATTGTTCATTTTAAAGACCCGCTTGCACCCAAGCTTTAACTCCCTGGCTGATGTCTTGAGATGTTGCATCAGTATTACCACATAATCTTTCTTCCTCATGATGCCATCTATTTTGTGAAGTGCACCAGTCCATCCTTCAGCAAAACAACCCCACACCGTGATGCTGCCACCCCCGTGTTTCACAGTTGAGATGGTATTCTTTGGCTTCCAAGCTTCCCCCTTTTTCCTCCACACGTAACGATGGACATTATGGCTAAACAGTTCATTTTTAGTTTTGGCAGACTGCAGGACATGTCTCCAAATATGTAGGTCTTTGTTCCTGTGTGCATTTGCAAACATTAATCTGACTTTTATATGTTTATTTTGGAGTAATGGCTTCTTCCTGGCAGAGTGGTGTTTCAGCCCATGTTGATACAGTACTCGTTTTACTGTGGATAATGACACAATCTTACCAGCATCTTCTCAAGGTCTTTTGCTTTTGATTTTGAGTTGATATGCACATGTTAGACCAAAGCACGTTCATCTCTGAGACACAGAACCCGTCTCCTTCCTGAGCGGTATGATGGTTGGACATTGCCATCTTGCTTGTACTTGCATACAATTTTTTGTACAGATGAACGAGGCACCTTGAGGTATCTGGAAATTGCACCCAAGGATGAATCAGACTTGTTTAAGACCAAAATTCTCTTCCTGATAGCTTGGCTGATTTCTTTAGACTTTCCCATGATGTTACACATAGAAGCAGTGTGTTTCTGTTGTGCAAAAAATACATCCACAGGTGTGTCTCTAATTAACTCAGAAGTTGCCAATAAACCTATCAGAAGCTTCCAAAGACATAACATGATCATATGGAATGTTCCAGATTGTAATCCTAGGGTATGTAAACTTTTTACTTTGCAGAAAGTAATAGAAATACCTAAATAAATTCCCTCTCTCTCATTATTCTGGCATTTGGCAAATATAAATAATTTTGATAATCCTAATTGACCTAAAGCGAGTAAGGTTTATTTTGATTTCATGTCAGATAGTGAGAAAACATGCATATGTGTCTTTTTATATAGTGTATGCGAACTTCTGGTTTCAACTGTATTATGCCTGTTATATACTCATCATGCAATGCACCTTTATTAATGAACACACAGGTTATACCTTCGCTGCAGGTCCCCACCTGCTATTCAATATGCCTCCAATATTAGTGCAAATGGTATATATACAACGGTATGCTTCCGTAATAAAACATATACATTTTTATTCAAATCTTACATAAAAATTTGAATGTCCAGTGTAAACAGATTCCACACTTCACTTTCAATATATTGTATTATCATTTATCATTCACCTGGTAGTTCATTGAAGTATCTCCTTTACTTTGCGTAGTCGCATGGGAGATTCCGTCCGGAGTGGACTTGTTGCATCCAGCGTCTGTGCTGTGTGAGCCTTCCTCAACACCTCACCTCTCAAACAGCACTACGTCTCGCGATGTTTCGAGAGCTACACGCCCTCTTTGTCAAGCATAGAGGTAACCATAGGATACATCACTTATATATGATTCCTGTGTGTCTCAATGTACATTCATTATCTTAAAAACAATAATAAAAACAAGCGGTATGCATCAGTATGACGGCCATATAACATATTTATCTTTTATTCATTATATGCCGTATCCTATTGTAGCATACTTTTGGTTACCTCACATAGCAGCTGATTTGTTCAGAACTAGAAATCAGGTATAGACGTTCCAATTGCACTCTTCATTTAGGCCATTAGGTGTCAGTGTTTGCATTTTGTGGATCCAAAATACTTCTCTTTGTGACAATTTATTTTTTAAAATATGTGTATCACTTGCTTCTACTTTTTCTAGAATACACCATTTCAGATCCCATACATTGTGTCCAGATTCATAAAAATGTCTGGCCACCGATGTTTCACCAAATTTTTTAATTTCTACGTCTTTTTCTTTATTACCTTTTTTTCCATTCTAGTTCTGAACAATTATATCTGTGATATATGTTCATTAATTCTCACTCTTGCTGGTCTTGTTGTTTGGCCAATATATGCTTTCCCGCAAGGGCATTTTAGCATATATATGACATTGCTGGAATTGCACATGAAAACGTAGCGCTGTTTGAGAGGTGAGGTGTTGAGGAAGGCTCACACAGCACAGACGCTGGATGCAACAAGTCCACTCCGGACGGAATCTCCCATGCGACTACGCAAAGTAAAGGAGATACTTCAATGAACTACCAGGTGAATAATAAATGATAATACAATATATAGAAAGTGAAGTGTGGAATCTGTTTACACTGGACATGCAAATTTTTATTTAAGATTTTAATAAAAATTGATATGTTTTATTACGGAAGCATACCGTTGTATATATACCATTTGCACTAATATTGGAGGCATTATGCCTGTTATAGGCAGCACATTAGGCCCTGTCTGTGACCTAATAGAGTTCTATACATGGCAGACCAGGTGGCTATTATTTGGCCTCTAGCTGTAATGGCATCCATCAACACCCTGTAATAATGTTTGCAGGGTGCTGATGGCTAGAAAGAGGGAGCCCCCTCGCTCTATTAACCACGTAGATGTTGTGGCTTTGACCTCGGCTGGTGCAGTGGGGGCTCAGCTGTACAGTATAATCTTATTGCATACTACCTATAGTAAAGTGTAGGAATGCTTTAAAGTAGTAAAACGCACAATTACATCAAGGAACATTAGGGTGTCAAAGATGCAAGAGATCAGTAATCATGTGGGATTGTACATATACTGTATATTTAGTTGAAAGCACAATGGAATAAGGATTGTGTGTACATGATTACGAGTAAGATATTAAAATATTTGTGGTATTTCTATGCTTTAAAGGATTTGAGGTCAGTTTTGGAGCGCTACCTTATGAAGGTCATAACATTCTAAATCATTTTTTTTTATATTTTGCAGATGCATTTCTGAATATACCCTTTGCTACTGAAATCCAATTACTATATTGTAAGTGGTTCATTTTTAGATTTACATCTAATTCACATTAGTATTGAAAGTTCACAGATAATTGTCACAAAGAGAAGAATATGAGGTAATAAATGTAATTAATCAACTAAGATTTCAGACTGGGATTTGTAAAATGCATTATAGTATGAAGTGAAGTGAACAGCAAAAATTCCGTTAAGCAGGGGAAGGATCCGTAAACTAATTATCTTCTAATCAAAACTGTAGCAAATGACCTTGAATTACAGATTGCATTGATTATCATTCCATTGTCTGCTTCCAATGAAATCTATGCAGTTTTTAGGTAGGCTCACTCATCTTACTTAAAGTGGCAACTCTTTTTGGAATTTTAAATTGATTTTTGAGCGATTTTTACGACAAAGTTGAAATGGGGCCCAGTTTTTGGGTTAAAAATCTGTGCATCTCTTTTAAAAAGATCGCCCCTTTTTTCGGGTTTCCCTGAAAATTTTGGCGGCCAGCAAATCAATTACAAATAAGGGGGGTTGAGAAGTGTGTGCAACGTCATGACTGGAGTTATGGTTGCTTTGGCGGGAAAAAATCACATGACCTGTTTTCAAGAACAGCTTTTTGTTCAGCCTCAGTTCTTCACATCTCGACAAAGGGTGCGTTCTGCTTGTGTCCAAACAGCTCAGCAAAATTATTATATTTCTTAAACGGGAAAAACCCCTTACTATTAGGTGATCCTTAACTTTTTTAGTTTAGAGATTGGAATTTTTATATAGTTAGGAGAACATCTACGCTGTAAAGTCACGGGGGGGGGGAGCGGGGGGGAGGGGGGGGGCCCGGGGGCGAACACAGACAACTCTATAAAGAATCGGTAAAGTTCAAAAGATTAGTGTAACATTGCAAAACTTTATTATTAACAGTTTTCAAATTAATTTTTCCGGGATTTTGGGGAAATGAATTATGGGGATACCATTTTTCTGTAACTGCGGGCCTTTGTTAATGCAAAACTCCACTTTTATTATCATATACATTTCAGATAGGTGTTCATTTTCAATTTTGCCCATTCCATTTTTGTTGAATATCCCCCTTTGTATTTAAATTTTTGAATCCCAAATTTTTATAGTCCCCACATGATTGAAAGGTGCAAAAATATCTTGTATTATAATGAAAAAAAACAAGCTTATAAAGAAAAACTGGATAAAGTTCCCCAAAGACTTAGTGTAGCATTGCAATAGTTTTTTTTTAACAGTTTTTATTAAATATTCTGGATATTGGGGACCGAATTATAGGGTCATATCTTTTCATAATGCTGTCTCTTTGTTAGGTGCAAAAATCCAATTTTTTTATCAAAAAATTCAATAGTGTTTATTTTCAATTTTGCCCCTCCACATTTTTTTTATATATCCACCTTTTACTAAAATTTGAATCCAGCAAGTCAGCACAGTTTTATAGGTGCCAAAAAACCGTAATACTGTAATATCCCAATAAATTTCAGATCTGTTTTTTGACTTTTTGGCGCACTAACAGCTTTGTTCATTTAGGCCCCTTTCACTTAAAAAGGAAAAACTGCAATTTTTTTGTCACCAAGGTAATTGATAGGTCCAAAAAATACCCTTTTTTTATCCGAATACATTACAGTACGTGTTTTTGCACTTTTGCCCAGTCCAGATTTTTTGATAGACCCCCTTGAGTTAAATTTTAATCCCAATTTTGTAGTTACCACAGGTGAATTTATAGGGCCCCCAAAAATACCTTTTATTACCAATACATTTCAGTACGGGTTTTTTTACTTTTGGGGCACACAGCTTGTTCATTGAGGCACCTTGCACTTAAAGTGAATACTGCAATTTTTTTTAGTCACCACAGGTGAAATTTATAGGTTCCAAAAAATACCTTTTTTATCCAATACTTACAATACGGTTTTTTTCAAATTTTGCCCACCATTTGTTAAAAGAGCCACCTTTCAGTTAAATTTAATCCCAATGTGTAGTTTCCACAGGGAATATAGGTGCCCAAAAATACCTTTTTTTACCGAAAACATTACAGATAGTTTTTTTTTTCTTGGTGACAAAAGCTTTCTTGAGCACCTTGCCTTAAAGTGAATACTGCAATTTTTTGTCACCAAGGGTGAATTGAAGGTGCCAAAAAATACCTTTTTTTATCCAAAACATTAAAAAAAACGTGTTTTTTTTCACTTTTCCCATCTAGATTTTTTGACAAGCCACCTTTTCATTAAATTTTAATCCCGCAATTGTGTAGTTACCCACAGGTGAATTTATAGGTGCCAAAAATACCTTTTATTATCCCAATAATTTCGATAGTGTTTTTCACTTTGGCGCAGGCCAGCTTTGTTGACTTGATAGATCATTTTTTCAGTTATATTTGAATCCAGCAATTTTGTTTTTATTTTAGGGATTGAGAATAGGGGTTTGAGGATTTGAGGGGAGGAACCGGTCAATCGGCAAAAAATCCGGCGGTTTGGGAACGCCTTGCAGTCCCCTTTGCTTGTAGCCCCCGCACTCCTGGGTGCGAATTCAGGACGACGAAGCACCTGTGTTGATGATGAATGACATTGCGGACAACGTGGGGCTTTCAACAGAATTTGTTTGCGGGGATTTATCATGGAGAGGAGGAAGCGATGGGGGGTTTCAGTACGGGTTTCCGCCTCAAAAAAAGGGAAAAGGGGCGGTTCAGAAGTCCGCTGAATGATTCCCCACCACGGGGAGCGCAA
>JAODAL010073959.1:0-14552 GCA_025379985.1 Phyllomedusa bahiana
AAATTAGAAAAAAAGAACATTAAGAAACATCTCGGGGACAAAAGAACAATTCTTTTATAAACTATCGCCGCGGGGAGCACCTTCCCTGATTTCACATGAGAGGGGTGGAGTCCCGGCGTCCGGCCCGATTATATAGTCGGTGACTCACAGAATCCCGCCGGTCTCTGGTTTGGGTTTTATCTCTGCACATCTCAGTAGGGGTTTTTCCCTTCTCCTCCCAGAGTGCTTTGCCCCATTAGCGCCATGTGCTCCAGCCATTTTTTTCAAATCAAAAGCACACTTGTTCCCCAAATACCCCAAAGCCGACTTGCCGAACGAAGTTTTTCCCGAAAATTTTTAAAAAGTTCCATTCGTTAGAATCAATTCGCCCAACTCTACTCAGACCCACCAAAAAAAGGGCCAAAATTTTTTAGGATTTTCCCCCAGTATTACACAGGGATATAATTATTGTCAGTGCATTCATGGGAGATCCTGAAAACAGACCGGTTTGGGGGTTTTTTTTGAGGGGCTGATTGAAAACACGCTTAAAGGGTTAAAAATTTTTTTTAGAACATAAACCGCTGCTTTTTCTGCTGATAAAGCACAGCAGAGAGTACATCACCACTTGGTCAGGGGGTCAAGGCTGTTAAAGCACGAAGATTTTGGTAGCCTAGAGATGCTTGTTAAAAATAAGGAAGAGTAAAACTGCTTAACCTTAAAAGAAACAAAACCAACAACAAAATTTTATTTTGTTAATGGTTTTTATTTATCTTTGCCTAAATGTTTAAAGTGTATCAATGCAGTGAAAATACTCCCTTTTAAATTTTTTCGTTTGGGGATGGATAGTTTTTTTGGGAAAGGGAAAATTATAGAAAATTTTAAACCCCGGGTGAGATATTAATTTGTCTTGTGACCCCCCCCAAAAGCTACCTTTGGTGAATACAGTTTTTTTTATATGCACAGGGGAAAATTGGGGGGACAAAAAATACACCCTGGAATTGGCATTGTGTGAAAAGTTTAAAAAATATGTCAATAAGTAAAAGTTGGGGATACATATGTTTAAATTAATGATATTATATTTTTTCCCCTCTGTTGGGGGTTTAAATGATATTTTTGATTTCGATGGGTATCTCCCCAAATTTTCTTAATACTGTATTTTTTTTTATTGGGGTTGTTATTAATTCATTTTTTTTAATAGTTTTTTTCTGCCCTTTACACAATAAAAAAAACTTTTTTTAAAGAAATCCTTTCATTTGTGTCACCGCATTCCGATCAAAACCAAAAACTTTTGCATTAATTTTTTCAGTTAAAACATTTTTTGAGGGGTTGCTTTTTTTTGCAAGTGTCATTTTCATTGGTTTAATTTTCAAATATTTGTGAGGGAGATAAAAACAACTATTCTGTTGTGTGAGAGGATTACAATTGTTTGGTTGTGTTTATATCGATTAATTATTTTTTTCATTACAAAATATTTTTTAAGGATAAATGCTTTTAACTTTTGATTTGTATTTTATTTTTTAAAGCTTTGTTTTTTTAAGCTTTTTTTGTAGCCAAATTAGGGGACTTGGATATGTGATCCTTTGACTGCTTATATCTATATTGCAGTGTTTTATGTGTGCCTGTTATTGCCTAACATACAATGAAGGGGTTTGTTAGACAACATGCTGCCATTATAACTGATGAGCACTCTGTGATCTTATTGAGAGGATTCCAATGAGGTGACCACTTCTCTCTGCTTAACCAGCTAGATTTTACACTTAAGGTGCTCAGCGAATTTTTCCACCTGCATAGACATATAAGGGCTTTTATTTTACGGGAAAAGATGTACTTTCTAATGGTGCTATTCATATTACCATAGAATATACTGGGAAACTACAAATAAAATTCTGTGGCGCAAAATGTGAAAAAAAAAACATACTTGCGCCATGTTTGCGGATGTTTTGCTTCTACGGTGGTAAAAATTATGGATTATCTGTAGTCTACAGGGTGTTATCCATCCAAGGATACCAAACATGCATTTTTTCCTTATGTTTTGGTACTGTAAAAAATTCTAAACATTTTCTATTTATGAAATTTGTGCCGCCCCGCCATTTTCTACGACCAATAACATTTTTGAACAACACCAACAGACTGAACGGGGGGGAAAATTTTTTTTGCAGGGTGAAGTGTATTTTTTTAGTGCAGCTTTTTAAAAATGCATGAAAACTTTTTTTTTTTAAAATTTTTATTCAAAATTTTTTTGGGGACGTGAAATGCCAAAAAAAAAAAAAAAAGGTTTTGGCGTTTTTCTTCTACAGTTTTAGGAAAATTTATGTTAAAATTTTAAAAAAAATCAGATTTTTTTCATACCAAATACCATATGATACTAAATATGTGTAACTTTTTTTGTATTGACAATTCATTAGGGTGTACCTAATGTAGGCCAGAAGTGGGAAAATCGAAAAGATGGCAGGGATGCAAACCTTCAAAAGGCTTCCAGCTGCGATATTAAGGGTTATCGGGGGGCCCTTAATCACATGAGGGAACATTTTGCTCGGCACCGTTTTTTTCATTGAGAGATGCGGCGGGCCACTTTGCCTCTGCGGGTCAAGGGTTTAAAAAAAACGCGGGGGGAAGCGGGCAGCCCCCCCCCCGCTGTAACCAAGGAGTGTTAGCTGCAATTAGCGGTCCCGCCACAAAGCCCCCTACCGCCCTCAGGACGTACACCTACGTCCAATGTCAGTAAGGGGTTACATCTTGCCAGAATAATAAATGTACAATGAGTTGTGTCAAGGAGTTTAACGAATTGCATATAAACTATTTGTGGCACATATGACACATTTTAACCTGGTGAGCTTAAAGCATTTGCAATTATACACTTTTTTTTAAAACAAGTGTATTTGTATAGAGAAAATTAATAGCATCTAAAAAAATGAAATAATGCATTTTGTGGTGAAATTAACATTAGTAAAAAATTATATTATCTAATAACCACAGATATTGCAAGAAGCCGCAAAGGCATTTACTCATTGTTATGCAACACCTCTCAGTGTTTACCTTACCCTTAAGCTGTATTTTTTTTTCCTCTTTTCCCTTTGTCTGGCTCGTTGAATAATTTAATTAAAAAATTGTTTCGGAAAAATGCTTTTAAAAGGTGGTGATTCTAATGGAATTCTTTTATGAAGAAATGTTACTTTACTTGTAAGTATGTGCGGACATTGTACATAATTCTACTTTTTATGTAGATGATACAGTATTATTGTATACTGGTACCTGCTTCCTTACCAAAACTGTGAAACTGTAAACTTAAACTGTGCTAGAAAAAAAAATTTCATATGACTAAGTAGACAGGAGAAGAAATACACAGTTGATTCACATTATTATGACCATCAGTTAATATCCAAAATAACTGTTGTGTGCAGCCCTAACAGATGCAGTCTGCATGAATTCCACAGCTGCTGGAAGGTACATTAGGGAGGATCCATAAAGCAAACATGATGATTTACGGTATCTCAGATATGCTCACATCTGCGGAATAAGTTTGTCAGAGTAGTACTTGGAATTCTTGGTCTTGCTTTTCCAACCAATAACAATTCTAGCTATGTGTGATTTTGCATTGTTTTGCTGGACGATGCCAACTGCCCCTGGGCAGACATTCAGCATGTGTGGGATCAGTTGAGAGTGTCTTTCACATGGGTGAGTGAGTTTAGAGAATGCCATGAAAACATTACAGAGACCATAACGCTGCCACCAGCTTGTGTTCTTCCAGCAGCGCTTGTTGTTCTGTTTGTTCTCTGTTTCTCACTTGATACGCCAATGTACATCTGTTGTATAATGCACAAAACATGACTCATTAGAGAAAGCAATCCTTTGCCAGTCAGCAGATGTCGCATTCCATCTTTTTTTGGAGCCATATATGCAGAAGGGCTGGTTAAATTGTTGTAACAGACACACATCTGGTAGTCCCATGGTTCATTTTGGTGGTAAGCTCTTCCACTGTAGCCTATCAGTCCACTCTCCCATACCTTCATAGATGGTGTTCACTTCTCTCATCAATGGCATGGAAAGCTCGACAGATTTCACATCACTTATTCGCAATCATACCATTTGACCATTCACAATACACTTTCACCTGAGCAGCAAATGAATAGTTCACAGTTTCAGAAATGCCGCCATCCTTGGCCTGTAAGTCAATGATCATCCCTTTTTGCAAGTTTGATAAATTGCTCCTTTTATCCACAGCAGCAACAAGGGGTATGTGCACAGATAGCCTATCACAAACCATATATACCCACCAAGCCAGTACATGACTTTTTTCATGAGCTACCAGCTGCCAACATCTAAAGTAGGATGTGCTAATAATAATGTAACTCAGCTTTGTACATGCCTTGAAAATATATTAATAATTATAATTAATTATAAATTACAGTTGAACAAGCTTTATATTTTTATTAAGGTAAATATAGTTGTATCAGATTTGTTTTAACTTTTGATCTACTGAACTCATTTGTTTACATACTGATTAATTCCAGTCACTACCTAAAAGGAACTATGAAGTCAATGAATTTGAGCAATTGTATTTAAAATATTACCATAATCCTTTTTATCAAAAATTGTCTAACAACTGCTTTACCTACTTATCTCTTATGCTTGCAATGATCTCAAGTAGGGGATCCACTGAGCCACTGCAGGCGATGGTGTAAGCCACACCAGGGAGTGGAAGGGGCCACTGGCTTTCAACAGAGTCCGCCGCAAGCCGGGATTGACTTGCTTTGGCAAGTGAACCCCAGGTCACTACCCCTGGCGCGACTTGCCTGCAGTGACAGCTGAGGTGTGACTCGGTACAGAATCATGTAGAAGGCTTGGAACGGGCAGGAAGGTCAGGGCAGGTGGCAAGGTTCGTGCTCAAGGGTTGGAGGCAAGAAGATCTGGCATATGGTATAGGCAATAAGACAATAGGAGTGCTTTTTTGACAGGTTAAAGGTGATGAAGATCGGGCCGTGATGTCAGGGGAATGTTGGGTAATATAGGCTTAGTGCCCTTCAAATCTCACAGAGACGGTGCACACACTGGCCGGCAGAGACAGCACAGGGAGCGAGGAGAGGTGAGTAAATAGCGTGGAGACCCAAACTGTGAATGTGTCCGCTCCCCGACATGCGAGTCGTGGTGCATCTTGTAGAGGGAACCGCAGAAGGACTGGGGGTATGGGTATGCCTGCGATCGGATGTATTATAAAGTTTTGTAGCCTTCATAAGTGTTAGGTTCATGTTTCAGTTCACCAAAAAACGGTTTTGCAGCTATAATCCTAATAAAAGGGCTGACATGGAGGCCACATTGTTTACCAAGAACATTTGTAATTCAGAGCTTGGATGAAACTAGCACTGTTAAGATTGACTGAACAGAACAGTACTAAACTGGTTTATGCATATATTTATACAGTATCTCACAAAAAATGAGTACAAAACCCCGCAGATTTTTTAAAAACAATATTTATCTTTTTTAAAGGGACAAACGAAGATTTAATACTTTGATACAATGAGTCAGTGTGCATTCTAGACATGTCCAATTTGTGTCCCCTCAAAATACTTAAAAAACACAGCCCAATGTCTAAACCGCTGGTAACAAAAGTGAGTACAATTTACAAATGTCAAAGTGTCAATATTTTGTGTGGACACCTTTTTTTTCTAGCACTACCTTAACTCTCTTGGGCATGAAGTTCATTAGAGCTTTAGAGGTTGCCATTGGAATCCTCATCCACTCCTTCATGACAACATCACAATGCTGGTGGATGTTAGAGACCTTGTGCTACTCTATCTTTTGTTTGAGAATGTCCCTCATATGCTCAATAGGCTTAGCCGTGTGTTTGGGTTTTTTACCTGCAGCCCAGTTCCAATGGGATGGCATAATTCTCTGCTTCAATGTGTCATAGTTAGAGATGGGCGAATTGATTCTAACAAAGTGGAATTCGTTTAGAATTTCAAAAAAACATTTGGGTTTTGGAACGAAGTCGAAGTTTGGGGGACTTCACGGGGAACGAAGTTTGCTTTTGATTTTATAAAATGGCTGCGACCCCCCCACAGGGGGTTAACATGGGGGAAAGGAAATCAGGAGGGAAAAAGGGGAATGCCTGCCCTGACATGTAAAAGAATGAAGCCCAATCAAGACCGGGGGAAATCTGTTTACGTCCCGGGACTTAAAAAGGGGCCGGGCGCGACCTGGGAGCTCAAAAACCGGGTCTCACTGTACTGATTTTGGGAAGGTGCGCCGCAGCTCATCTAATACTAATACAAAAAAACTCATTTTTAATCAGCGATTTTTGGGGGGGTCTCACCCTTTTCCTTTAGAGAAAAGCTTCCCTTAACGTTCAATTTCGATTATGTTGGGGGAAAAGGGTCTGAAGTCCAAGTTTGGGCCAGGGGTTTCCCCTTTTTATATACATTTTAAGGCTAACCCGCTCACCAAACCAAAGAATATCCAAGGGGGATCAAACCTGTTCCTGTTGTTTTTCATTTAAAAGGGAAAAAAGCGTTTTTACAATACAAATACCACTTTATTTTTGGGTTTTTCAAACCCCTTTTGGGGGCAATTTACAAACCAGGGTTTAAAAAAACCCTTGTTCTGCAGCTAGGGTGACTAAAAGAAACCGTTTTTTTTCACCGTCAAAAATACATTTTTTCCTGAGCATAATTCCAAGCGAAGGGGTTAAATTTCAAGTTTTTCCCTTCTTGTTTTATGGTAAAAATTTCACACCTTTTAAAACCCCTACAAAGCTGGATTTTTTTTTTTCTTTAATTCTTTTTCACCAAATTTTCATCCAGGGGTTTTTTAAAACATTGTTTTTGCTGCTGTGGCCTTTAAAAAAAACCGTCCCTTTTTTACTGCCAAAAAAAAACAATTTTTTTCCCAAACATAATTCACAAGCCCAAGGTTAATTACCCGTTTTTCCCTTTTTGTTGTGTACATAAAATACACGCCAATTTTTAAAAACACCAAAAAAACTGGGAATATTTGGCTTCCAAAATTTTTTTGCCAAAAATTAACAAACCAGGGGGTTTTTTTTTTTTTTTTTAAATTTAAACGTTGTTTTGGTGCTGTGTGACTAAAATAAACCGTCTTTTTTTCACCGGCAAAAAAAACATTTTTTCGTACATAAATTTTGCAACGAAGGGTTTAAATTTCGGTTTTCCCTTGGGGGTGTACGTAAAATACA
This sequence comes from Phyllomedusa bahiana, assembly GCA_025379985.1. NCBI lineage: Eukaryota > Metazoa > Chordata > Amphibia > Anura > Hylidae > Phyllomedusa > Phyllomedusa bahiana. The sequence goes on from JAODAL010073959.1 coordinate 7,169, forward strand.
CGCCAGTGAACACGCTACAAACCCAAAGTTTCCCCCCCCAAATTTTTTTGCGCAATTTAAATCCAGGGGTTTAAATTTAAACGTTGTTTTTGCGCTTGGGGACTAAAAAAAACCGTGTTTTTTCCCCCGCAAAAAAGACATTTTTTTTTGTGCATAATTCACAAAAACAAGGGTTTAAATTTCAAGTTTTTCCCCTTTTTGTGGGAGTGTAAAAAAACATTACAATTTTTAACACACTACAAAACTGGTAATTTTTTTTGGGTGCTCAAATTCTTTTGCGCAATTTACATCTAGGGGGTTTTTTAACATTTTTTGCTGCTGTGGGGAAATAAAAAAACCGTCTTTTCAAAACCCCAAAAAATACATTTTTCCTGTAGCATAATTCACAAGCGAAGGTTAACAAGTTTTTTCCTCTTGAGTGTTTTGCGTAAAAAACACGCCATTATTTTAAAAAAACTGCAAGCTGGGTTACTGCGTCAGTTTCGGGGGGACCCGCTAAGGCTGGAACGCTCGAAAATTCAGACAAAAAGTATACTTTTCTTCAAATTTTATTTAGGGTACATGGGCGCTTTTTTGCCGTCTCAAAATCAGCTTCTTAGATGCCCCTAACAGTTTTTCCCCAATTAAACGGTTTAAAAAACCTTTGCAAATTCAAAATGGAGGTTCAATGAATGAAAATTTTTTTCCCCAAACATCAAATTTAAAAGTGCTGAAGGGAAGGGGGGGCACTGATGAACAGCAATTTAAAAAAGAGGTTGAATGGAGAATACTTTAAATTTAAACCCAATTTTTTGGGTAACAGGGGGATTTAAAAATATGCGCCAAAAAACAATCTACATAATTCACAAGCGAAGGTTTTAAATTTCAAAATTTTTCCCCTTTTTTGTGTATCGTAAAAATTTCACGCCATTGTCAAAAAGCTACAAACTTCCCCCGTTTTTTTGGGTTTCTCCCAAATTTCCCTTTTCGCAATTTACATCCAGGGGGTTTTAAAAATGGGGTTTTCCGCTGCTGTGGTTACTAAAAAAAAACCGTTTATTTCCAAACCCCAAAAATACATTTTTCCCGTAGCATAAATTCCCCAAGCGAAGGTTAATTACAAATTTTTCCCCCTTCTTTTGTATGGGGAAAATACACACCAAAATTAATACGCTACAAAAACTGGTAGTTTTTGGTTGCTCAATTTTTTTTAGCACAATTTACATCCAGGGGTTTTAAATTAAACATTGTTTCCTTTCTGTGGTCACTTAAAAAACCGTCTTTTTTTAATATCAAAAAATATATTTTTCCGTAAACAAAATTCCCCAAAAACGAAGGTTAAAAAAAACCCTTTCCTCTTGTTGTTAAACAAAAAATACACCCCCATTGTTAAACACACTACAAAACCCGGTAAAATTTTTTTGGCTGCTCAAAATTTTTTTTCACAATTTTAAAATCCAGGGGTTTTAAATTTAAACGTTTTTTCGGGGCTTTGGTGACTTTAAAATAAAACCGTTTTTTTAAAAACCCAAAAATAACATTTTTTTTGTAGCAAAAAAATTCCAAGCGGAAAAAAGGTTTAATTACCGGGGTTTTTCCCCTCTTTGTTGTTTTAACCCTAAAATTCCCAACCCCCCCGTTTAACCGGGGTAAAAAAAAGGAGAGGTTGAAAACTTTCCAATTTACCCCCCTTTCCCGGTGTTTTAATTTGGGGGTTTTCTCTTGGGGGACTAAAAAACCTTTTTTTTCCCTGCAAAAACCCGCATTTTTACCCTTTTCCAAAAAACAACAAGGAATTACAATTTTTATCCCCCAGTAAAAAGGTAAAAAACCCCAAAAAGTAACCCCACACAAACTTAAAATTTTGGAGTGGGGCCCCCAATTCTTTTTGTGCAAATTAAAAAAACCAATTTTTTTACCAAAAGGCCGCGCCCTTTTTGGGGTAAAAAAACCTTCCACACCGGAGCATAAAAAATCCCCCCTTTTTTGAGCTAATTCACCCCCCCCAAAGGTTTTAAATTACCCAAGGGGTTTTCCCCTTGTTTTTTAACTAAAAACCGGGCCCCTAAAAAATTAAAATAACCCCCCACAGCCCCTTTTACGCCCCGTATTCTTAAAATCTAAAAGCTTCCCTCTAATTTTTAAATTCCCAAGGAAACCCAGAGAAGGTAACTTGTCCAAATATTGAAGGGTTTAAATAACGGGTTTTCTTCCATCTCAACATACTTCCCTTCGTGCACCAAACAGTCCTTCCCCCATATCCGGGGGGGTTTAAATACCCAAAACAAACGTGGTTTTAAGTTGGATTGGGAAATTTTTTTAAAAATAAAAAAAAGAAACCAAAGGGTTAAAAAATTAACAGCATTGAAAACAATTAAAGGGGAAACTTTTTAAGTAAAAAACTTACCAAATGGATAAAAAAGGGGGAATTAAATAAAGGGGCCAAAAAACAATCTAAGGCATAAAGGTTTAAAGTTTAAGGTTTTTTAAAAGATTTGGTTTGTTGGTTGGTTTTTGAAAAATTTGGGGGGGGGTAAAGGGGGGAAAAGGTTTAAGGGGGTTTTTTTTTGGTAATTTTTTTGGGGTTTTTAAAAAGGGGGTTTAATTTAAGGGGGGGGTTTTTGTGGTGGTTTGGGATAAAATAAAATTTTTTTAAACCCGGGGGGAAAAAAGGGAAATTTTTTTGTAGGGGGGGGAATTTTAAAAGGGGAAAAGGTTTTTAAATTTTAATTTGGTTTTTGGGGAGGTTTTAAAAATATTTGGGGGGGGTTTTTAAAAGGTTAAAAAAAAAGAGGTAGGGTTTTTGGTTAAATTTTTTTTTGTGCAATTTAAAAATGCAAGGGGTTTAAATAATTTTTTTTCCCGCAGTTGTACCAGTAAAAAAAACTTTGTTTTTTCCCCACCGCCACAGAAAAATTCGTAGCAAAATTTATATCCGAAGGGGTTTTAAATTTAAACCTGTTTGTTCTTTTAAAATTTAGTAAAATAAAACAGCACATACAAGTTAATTTTTTTCCCGCCCCTTTTTTGGAGCGGGAATTTAAAATCCCCCGGGGTTTCCCCCAAGGGTTGTTTAAATTTTGGGTTTATTTGGAGTCAAATACAGGGGTTTATTTTTCAAAATACAGGGTATCTTCATCAACAGTGTCTTGGGCATTTAGAACTAATTTGTATGTCAGAAAAAAGAGGTGGCAGGCCCCTTTTACCTACGAAATTTGGGAGTGGGGACAAACATTTCCCGGGCAGGCCCAGGCCAGCACAGCCCGGGGGGTCGCCCGCAGGGGGCAATCGGGGGAAAGGCCCCCCCAACTGCCGCTGTCATCTACGGCCGGGGTTTCGGACCCAGGGAACCCAAGGGTTCCCTTTATGGGTTGGGCCCAGGTCATCCACTTCCTCCCCGAAGACATCTGGACAACCCCAGCCAAGAGTCGGGGGAACGTCAGACACAACCCTTAGTTGGCATACCCCGGGACGGGTCAGCGGCCCTCACCTGTCCTAAACCCGCCTCTGTCCATGCGGTTCCCTCAGCCAGTGATCTACTATTTGTCTGGGCTCAGCGCCACTAAAATAGCGAGGATGAACAATTTGGGGAGGGCAGTCAGCAGCTATTTGGGCACGAAGAAAGGGGGCCAATATCCCCTGCTCTTGCAGTAGGCAGCAAATTTATAGATGTGGAGAGTGGCATGGGAAGGTCATGTTGTGAGGGTCAGCCTCTGCATACCAAGCCCGGGTGATGAGGACAGCAGTGACGTGAAACACAAATAGATGATGATGTAGTCGACCGCACTGGGACCCGGGGAGGAAAGGTTCATCATCATCAGGAGAAGAGGGCGTCAGCTTGCGCGTCAGCAGCAGCGCAGCCAGCAAGTGGGTTGTGTGGCCGTGAGTCAGCAGAGTACAGCAGTGGAGGTCGGGAGCCAAGGGGCCACGTGGTAGGAAAAACCCGCTTCGCAGTCCAAGAAAGTACGGCACAGGGGCTCAGCGAGGCAGCGGTGGTAGTAGTCACTCGGTGCGGAGCGCTGGCGGTAAAATCAGCTACTCCCCGGTGTGGCAGTTCTTTGCTAAGACACCGAGGAGCCGAATATGGGTATATGTTAAATCTGTGGACAGAAAGTAAAAGCGTGGCAGGAGCTAACGTTGGCACCACGGCCCTGCGTCAACACATGCACGTCACAATCCAGTGGCCTGGGAGAAACTTGGCTCAGTTGGGGTGGTCCATCCTGCGCCAGCCGCAGCAGCAGCGGACAGTGGCACGCATGCCATTGCAGCCAGCCCAAGGCTCCACTACCCTCTGCAGAAGGGAGCTGTTTCTCTTTGACATCATCTCCCGGTCCAGATGCTCCTGCTCCTCGCTACTCATGGCGCCAGCAGTCGTTCAGCGAGGCGATTGCAAAGAGACAACGTCCGCCTCCTCCTCCTCCACCACCACCACCATCTCAGCCTCAACAAGTACTGCTCCATCATACCAAATGTGTAGGGCACAGCGGTGTCACGCAGTTCTACACCTGGCTTGCTTCGGCAAACCAAGTCACACCGGGGAGGAACTGCTCCGCATCATGCAGCAAGAAATCGATGTATGGCTTTCTCCGCCCCAACTGCAAATCGGAACCATGGTGACGGACAATGGGAGGAACATGGTTTCCGTGCTGCACAGAGGAGGGATGGTCCATGCGCCCTGATGGCGCATGTGTTCAATCTGGTTGTGAAAAGGTTCCTGAATTCTTTCACCGATCTTCTGAAGATTATGAACATGGCGAGGAAATTGTGCATGCTCTTCCTCCCTTCCTACAAAGCCAGGAACACCCTCCTCGAATTGCAGCGGCAGAACGGCCTCCCCCAACACACTCTGATATGCGATGTTTCCACCCGTTGGAATTCCAGCATACACATGTTGGACCGACTGTATGAACATAGAAAGGCCCTTAATGATTTTTTGATGATCCAGGCGGACCCGGAGTACTCCCTGTGTAACTTGGATGTCAGCCAGTGGGCAGCTCATGCGTGACACCTGCCGTTTGCTGAGGCCATTTGAGGAGGCCACTTATTTTGTCAGTCGCCAGGATGAATAACGTCATTCCACTGCTTCATGTCCTGGAACAGATGCTGAAAAATCTGTCTGGGCAGGGACTGGAGAAGTGGCGACTACATCTCGCGGGCCACATGAGTCCGGTGGGGACTGAAATGGAGGAGGAGGACAATTGGAGCAGATGCATTTTCTGGTGAAATGAGTGGATTTTCTACCCAGGTGACAAGAGAGGAGGAGCAGGAGCAGCTGAAGGTGGTAGATGGAGATGAGGAAGACGAGGGAATGACCCGCAAGCACCGTTGGGAGTATAAAAGTGGAGAAGGAGGCAGGGAGCTCCTCGAAGTCACTTGTGCAGATGGCCCGCAGCATGCTGATTTGCCTGGCTAGTGACAGCCGAATAGTCCCGCATCCGGCAGAGGGATGACTTCTGGCTCTCCACCCTATTGGACCCTTGCTACCCCCTCCAATATGGGAGCCTTTTTCCCAGCTACTGAGAGGGAGGACAAACTTAAATACTATAGGGAAATCTTCCATAGTCAGTTGGACGCTGCCTATGTGCGGCATCGTCCCTCCTCTGACAGGTCTGACCGGGGGGGTTGCTCAGCGCTCACTTTCTACGCAGCGGCTGCTGGGGCAGCAACCTAAGTCTGGAGTCACTGATGAGCAGCTTCCTTCACCCGTCTAGTGAAAGAGGGGAGTCGCCAGCAGCAGCAGAAGCAGGACCTGGAGCAGTCCCTGAACCAACAGGTGGTGGCCTACTTGGACAGCACTCTGCCACCCCATTAGAAGATCCGCTGGACACTGGGAGCCAAAAAGGATGGTGGCCGCAACTTGGAGTTTGCTGGGAAGCTGTCCTGCCTGGCCAGTTGGCTCAGAGCGGGTGTTCAGCGCGGGGGGGGGGCCATCGTTACCCCAAGGGAACCCGCTTTTCCACGGGAAATGTGGAAAGACTACCTTTTTCAAGATGAATCAGGGTTGTTAACGGCCAGGACTTCCCCCACACCAATGCCTTACATCAACTACAACACCATGACACCCCACCCAAATGTGAAAATGTGGGGTTCAAACTAACCCGCCTCAGCCACTATTCCTAGGCCCCACCTCCTGAGCCACAATCCCCCCGACAATTTCTCCATCGCCCCAACCTCTTTACCAGGGGGCTGATATTGCCCCCCCCCCCCCACCGTCATTGTGCCCTCTATCACCTCATTGGGTGCTGCTGTTTTTGTGCCGTACAAACCACACTGTTCATTTGTGTTTGACCTCATGCTGTTATTCCTGCCGCCCGGGTTACCTCCACTCTCTTGCTTGCCCTCTGGGCCTACTCCCGTTTTTCAACCCCCAAATGTCATTTTGCTACTGTCGATCATCGCTGCCACCCGCACCCCCACTCTCTGTCATTGGCCCCTTTGTGGCCCAATTGTTTTTCCACCTCCGATGTCATTGTGCCACTGCCCGACCCATCAGCGCCCCCCGTGCCCTCCCCACTCTGTGATTGTGCCCCACTGTGGCCTACACCTGTTTTTGCCACCACCAGAATGTCATTGTGCCACTGTCTGACCTCATATGCTGCGCCGTGACCTCCACACTGTGTCATTGTTTCACTGTCGACCTCATGCTGCGTGCCGTGCCTCCCCACTATGTATTTTCCACCTGTGCCCACTCCCGTTTTTGCCACCTCCGAATGTCATTTGCCACTGTCTGACCCCATGCTGCTGGCCTGCCCTCTACCGTGCATTGTGCCACTCTGTGGCCTACTCTTGCTTTTTCACCTCCAAATTTCATTGCCCCTGTCGACCTCATGTTTCTGCTGCCGTCCCCCACCTGTGTAAAAAAAAAAAAAAAAAAATTTTCCACCTTTGGCATATTACGGTTTTGCCACCTCCAGAATGTCCCCTTTTGCCACTTCACCTATCTGCTGCTGTCAGCGCCCAAACCTCCACTTGTTCATTGTGCCCCTGTGGCCTATTACTGTTTTGACACCTTCAGATTGTCATTGTCCATGTCGACCTCATATGCTGCTGCCGGACCTCCACACGGCATTGTGCCAAGCCTGACCTATCTGCGCTGCCGGCCCCCCACACTGTGTCATTGTGCCACTCTCTGACCTCGCGTTGCTCCCCCCGGGCCCCACCTGACCTCCCTTTTATTGTGCCACTCGGGCCTCTCCTTTTTTGCCACCCAAATGTGATTTTGCCACTGTCTGACCCATGTGCACGGGCTGCTGCTGTGACCTGACAATTTGGGCATTGGCCACTCTGTGCCTTTCCCTGTTTTTTCCACCTCCAGAATGATTTTTGCCACTGTCTGGACCTATGCCGCCGGGGCCCCCACACTCTGTCATTGTGCCACTCTGTGGGCCACTCCTGTTTTGGGCCC
>JAODAL010073960.1:0-14552 GCA_025379985.1 Phyllomedusa bahiana
AATTAAATTACAGGCCTCTCTCATCTTTTTAGTTGGATAACTTGCACAATTGGTGACTGACTAAATACTTATTTTACCCACTGTATATCACTGTATTGCATTCAGATTGCCATTTCCAGCTCACTGTCTGTACTGAACAGACTGCTCTTAGTTAGATAACATTTTCCTCTCCATGTACAGCAATAGTTAGGGAGTTTGGTATTGCTGGCTGCATCTTTCCCACACCCAGAAGCTGTTATTTACTGACATTTGCAGGCTCACATAATGCCTAACTCTCATAACATCACACTCATATAATCATGCTCAGTGCCTAAATGTTCAGTTTTTGCAGTATTGGGGGTGAAATCATTTTATCACACACCGTCTCCAATTCTCCTATTTAAAGAAATATATTCTAAATAGTGGTTGGTGAAAATTATTCTGAGTGGAGAAAAGTTCTTTTTTGCAGTTTTGAGGGTTGAGTTATTGTATAACACACTGTTTTCAAATCTCCTATACAAAGAAATATCTTTTAAATAGAGGTTGGTTAGTGAAAATTATTCAATTATTCTGAGTGTAAAAAAAAAGTTCATTTTTGGCAGTTATGGGGGTGAAATACCTTTCAAATATTCCATGTGTTATTGTCATACAGATATATATATACAGGAAATAGAGTTCTGTCTATTGCTAAATCTTACTTAACACCAAAAAGTGAATTTTGCCAGATTTTAAGTCCACATAATGCTGAAATATACAAGTGTGTAATTGTGATCCACATATTTATATATATATATACACTTCTCTCTTTTTTATTACATATATCTTGTGCCACGCGCAGAGCTATAATATTTAACTTTTAAACATGGTGAGAACTTGAGGTGGTAAGCGAGCAAGGAGGTGAGTAGGAAGTGGAGATAGAGGTACGAGACAAGGCACTCCTTCCAGTGCTCCGGATAACACACAAGCGAGCACATCGTCAGTCGCAGGACCATCAGGCCTGTCATCGCTTGCTCAGTTCCCTGTGCGTCTCACTACTGAACAGCGTCTCCAATCTTTTTTCAGTGGTTTTCAGGCCCTGCATCCAGCAGTTTTACATCCTCTTCCTCTCATTCACAGCCACAAATGTCATCATCATCATCATCAGTCCAAACGGAAGCAAACACGGCCCGATTGTCATAATCCAATATACAGACCACCAAATAATCCATAATCGGAAGAGCTCTTTGATCACACAATGCGGTTGGAGTCAGAAGTCATCTCAAAAGATCAAGAGGCAAAAGAGAATGATTTTGTCTGCTCTGATGCCCAGTCGCGAATGACCCTTTTTGATTAGGGCCCCTGACAGCAGTACTGCCCTATTGCCACTCCTGGTGCCATTTCCAGTACCGGTGTGTTCTTTTGTGTCAAAGGGGTTTTTGGACCTCCTCAGGATGCAGAGCCCCGTAGCGGCTGCTACCACTGCACCCCCTATAACACTGCCCCTGCCAGCTTAATCTCCATGTTCCCTGTTGGGATGTTCTTGCTGCTACCACATATTACATGTACAAAGCTTGCAAGCAGAGGCATAACTTGAAGTTTTTGGGTCCTGGTACAAAAAGTGAAATGGGGCTCCTGACAGTTACCATGTGCCATTTCCAATACCGGCGTCTTCTTATGTGGCAATAGGGCTTTTGGGCCCCCTAAGAATGCAGGTCCTGATAGCAGCTGCTACTGCTGCACCGCCTGTATCTACGCCCCTGCTTGCCTTTCTTGGTTGCTTTTCCTCACCTGCATAGCTATAAATATTAACCAGAAGATCTTCTCCCATAGACTTTAATGGGGTTCGAATTTCAAGCTCGAGTTCGAATAGAACTTCGAACCGAACTCACAAAAGTTCGAGGTTCTAATCGAACTAGAATTTTTTACTGTTTACTCAAAACTATTACTGAGCAGTGCGTTCCAGTTCATAAATTAATTTTCTATATTAAGGTAAGTGGATTATTTAAACATGGGGCACATTTAGAACAATATTAACAGACACTAGAGCATCATGCTGGTTTAATAATTAATGAGTACCAGCTGTGCTGTAATTAAAAATGTATCAGAAATCTGCAATCAAAATGTGTCAATGTTATAATATGTACTTTACATACTTACATACATAGTTAACATAATTAAAAAAGACAAATTAAACCTTAAACCTTTTTTTTTCCTGATGGAGGAAGTTTCTCCTTGTATTTTGAGGCTGTTTTACATGAAATAGCTTTTTACCATATTTTCTTGTAGGGGCAAGTTTATTTACAAATACAGATGAGTCATGACTCCCTGTAGATGCCTCTTCTCATTTTCATTTTTTTTTAAACTTTCCTCATAATTAAGATCCTTCATGGCCCTTATCATTCATTCCATTTTTAATGCAGAGTCCTTTTCATTTTTGATCCCAAAGCCTATGAGTTTAGTTTTCAATAGTTTTGGTATCGCTAATTTTTTCTATATTGTTTACCATAAATGAACCATAGCTTAAATGCTATGTGGAAAGCAACACATCTGGGATGCTCTATGGCACATGAAGAACAATGTATCTATGCTAGCTCTAACTTGGAATGCATACCATTCAGAACAAGGCTTGGATTACATCTATCAAGACCACAACTCACATAAACTGCTGAGATAAGCCAATCGTTTCTTGTCATTTTTCCACTTTAAAACGTTTGGATTTCAGGTCATGTTTTATATTTTCATGGAGCATGTATATAGGCATGAAGATTTGCCATTTTGTTTGCATGTGAAGATAATAATAGTGAATTAAAGTGGAAACAAGCAACAATAAAGTTTTGTTTATCTTAGTTGTGGTCTTGAGAGTAACAGGATGGGGACCTGTACTGCTGTTTATGACCTGAATGATTTTTAGTGCCAGTGTGAATATTTTTAGATTACATTAATCACACACTATGGCACATGTGCTTTATTCTCTTAGTTCAGAACATGCCTGGTTTATCTACACGCTGGTGAACATGGTAATTTACTTTACTCTAGTGAGGTCTTTACAGGCATTCCATACCTTGAATTTGGCAGCCACCATATTGGTGGAATATAATGATTTCCCCAGCTATCACCTTGACCATTTATGATTTATCCACATATCTATTTATTTCTATTGCCCCTAATGAATCATATGTTTTGGAGAAATTAGTCGGTATATAGGGTACAGCCTCCAGTGAGTGGGGGCGCCTTTGTCGGAATGGTTCCTCCACAATTTAGGAAAGTACAAATAGGAAAAATGTATAGGTTATAAATGTTTGATTCTCTTTTCTCCTACTGAAAGGACTGATCATCCATCTATCAATATGAAGTATTGACAGAGACTTGAAAAATCCGTGAGTGTGATATTTTTGGGTGATTCTTTATTTTTATACCTGTGTTTTGATATTTATTTATTTGTTTAATTTTCTGTTTACATGGATTTGTTTTTTGTGGTCATTCCATTATTTACAGGCATCCCACTACTTTCTCTGTTGTATTTATCATTTTTTGTGAACTATTGAAATACCTTTTATATGTGTATATTAAAGTTATGTTCTCAGCTTCTGTTAGTTTTTTGCTGTGATTTTTCTCTCTTGTTCCCCTGAACCAAACACATCCCACCCTGGTGGTCTAGGACATTGAACAGTTAAATGTATGGATCTAGATGTGGTGTAGAGCAATAAAGTGGGTAAGTTGTGGTCTAGGATAGTATGGGAGTTAATATAAGGATATTTGGTGGCCTATAGCAGTGTTGGGGTTAGTGCATGGATTCCTGGTGAAGGCAAGTGGATGGATTCATGCTACATATTTGGTGGTATAGGGCAATTAAGGTGTTTATATAATGATCCTTGATGGAGAACATGGGAGGGTTTAATGCTTCATAGCTAGTTCATTGTGGATACATACATCTCCAGGCTCCATTGCTGTCCTTAAGTCACTTCCTGTCTCCTCCCAGCAATAATCATAGAGATGAGTACAGGGAGGATAAAAAGTACTACACATCTGTAACTGTATTGCTGTAGAGTGCTCTCTGTGATCAGGCAGAGAGATACAGCAATTCTCTACCTGGTAATTATGCGGAACTCAGTCTGTGGTGAGCGGAACATGTGGACCCCCTGGTTTAGGGGCCTGATTGCAGGAACAGCCACAGTCCTCATAGCTGCTGGCTGGCAGCCCAGGTTCCCATATTGAAATCTGTTGTATCTGAGCAATGTATAACTACAATGAACTATGATTTCATTTTTAATGTAGATTAGTCCCCATGCAAGTTCTGATTTTCATCATTTTGTTGTGGTAGATAAAAAAGCCATCTGTGGGGGGCGTGGTCTGAACCCGGATGTAGCTGGTTGCATCTGCTGTGAGCTCTCCAGGAGACTCCTCATCTCGGCTCAAATCTGCTTTTATAAGCCTGCTTCTAAGCCTGTTTGTTTCCAGAACCATACTCCTGACCAGGGGCGTCGCTAGGCTGTTTTATTCGGGGCTCGGGCCCCGAATAAAACTCCCTGTGCCCCGAGTCTCCCGGCTCCAGGACGCTGCCGTGGGCTTGGAGCACCGACTGGCCCTTCAGCTGCATGTGCGTCCGCTGGACGCACATGCAGCTGCGGGCTTCTGCGGAGCAGAGAGCGAGCGCTCCCTGCTCCGCAGACAGTGTCGGACCGGCTCTGGGTCCGACACTGCGGGCCCCGTGCGCCTCAGCCCGCAGCGTCGCGATGATGTGATGTCATCGCAACGCTGCCTCTCCTCGGGCGCACAGTGTATCATAGGCCGTGCGCCCGAGGAGCTGCCGGAAGAGCGCGGGCTGAAGAGGACAGAGCGCGCTCGCCGGGGGAGTTAAGGTGAGTAGGAATGTTGTTATTTTTAAAGCGTTTACCTGCCTCAGTGCCCCCATATACTGCCTGTGCCCCATATTACTGCCTGTGGCCCCCATATCCCTGCCTGTGGCCCCCATATACTGCCTGTGCCCCTATAATGCCTGCCTGTGGCCCCCATATACTGCCTGTGCCCCTATAATGCCTGCCTGTGGCCCCCATATCCCTGCCTGTGGCCCCCATATTACTGCCTGTGGCCCCCATATACTGCCTGTGGCCCCCATATCCCTGCCTGTGGCCCCCATATGCTGCCTGTGGCCCCCATATACTGCCTCAGTGCCCCTATATTCTGCCTCAGTGCCCCTATATACCTTCTTGTGGGCCCTTATATACTGCCTCAGTGCCCCCATATACTGCCTGTGGCCCCATATACTGCCTGTGCCCCCCTATATACTGCCTGTGGCCCCTATATACCTGCCTGTGGCCCCTATATACCTGCCTGTGGCCCCATATACCTGCCTGTGGCCCCATATACTGCTTCAGTGCCCCTATATACCTAACTGAGGGGACTGCTATACCTATAATTAAGGAGTTGCTGGAAATGTGAGGATTCTAAGACATTTGTGTCCAAATCCTCAGGGACGAGTATTGGCCGGGAGCAATCAGCATGAAGGTGTGAACCATATGGAGAAGAAAAGGGAAAGTGAACGACGCTGATCAGAAAAGACGTCTCCGGTGAGTCACTAAATGTAACTGCAGTGTAATCACTTATATGTCTGCAGAGCGTCTACATACAACTAGTATCTACCACTATATGGTCACTATATGGCAGTGGTATATGTCTTCAGAGCCTGTGTACAACTGATAGTCAGATGTGGGGTCTGGCAGGATTATTTGATCCTTATGTAGTAATAGTTTTGGGTCTTGGTTTTGTAGGAGGGTTTTAGTAACAATCACTTGCCTGGTAGATTTGATCCATGTATCGGTGTATGTTTTGGTGACTGTTTAGGGGTATTGTCATATGAAGGTGAGAAGTTCTGAAAAAGTAAATTTGTCATTGGTGATTTTTACTGTACAGTGACTGCTGAGGAGATGGACGGGATCTGTGTGGGATGTGCAGAAAATTAGTGACAGGAACACAAGGTTTTTCCTGTAAAAAAACATCCACAGTTCACAATGAGGCATGAAAAATGTCGTGTGAACCCAGCCCTACCCAGAAAAACACAAAGGGCCCGAGCCCCGGATGTTTTAGGACCCTAGCAACGCCCCTGCTCCTGACTGTGCACGGAACATTTTGAACCCTTTTGTGGGCGGATACCCTGAACAGAACCATCGCAGTGAGTGTTCCTGATCTGAGGCCTGATAGGACCTGCTGTGGCAGCATGTGGTGAGACTCAGCCATCTTAATTCAGCCTATGTCTGCCTCCCCTGCCCTGGCTGGGTAGTTAGTGTAAGGCTGTTCTAATTTAGCAGAAACCTGGAGCTCTCCTCTGCCTGAACTCTGTCCTCACCTTAGCTGCTGGTGCCACTTCACTGTGTGGCCTTGGGTCTCATTACTATAAGCACTGTCTGTTTAGGGGGGAGGAGTGGGCAGCAGAGTTCAACACACAGTAGTCAGCACTTACCTCTCCTGTCCCAGCTGGCTGTAATTGGGGACTCCTGCTGATAAGCCTTTGTTCTCCCTCTGATAGTGACTGGGAGCTGGATCCTGCAACTTAAACTCTGCTGAGCAGTGAAAAATCTTCCTGGAGTGAAGGACTGAGACCCTAGATGCAGGGTGTTAGCTTCAGCTTCTCTCCATGTTGACAGTGGAGGCCTGACCTGGGCTGACTGCATCACCACACATCTCAGCCTGCTCACTTTTCTACAGCTTGCCTGGAGCCTCATGTGAATCCAGAGTACCCCAGCTATTGTGTACATTTATATGCACCTCCTATCCTGCCTCCTGCCCTGCTGCTGCAAATTCTGACCCCCTTGCATAACCTGCGCATAATTAAAGCTTATAAATTTGTGGGAAGTTTATACCAAGTTCTGGGCTATACCATCTGTCATTGAGACTTTCTTGAAGTTCGCTTGTATCTACAATACGGGACTGTTTTTCTATTGATCATTTACTGTAGCCTATTATCCCATTACTCTCCCGCTGTTCTGAGGAAATTACAGGTGGTCTCTGGAATTCTTCATCCCTGAGGATTTTCTTTTCAGCAATAGAGTGCACCCATTGCACTTCCGCCACCCCCTTGAACCTTTGGATTAAAAGAAGATGACTTTGTATATATATAAAAAAAAAAAAAAAAAAAATTTGATTACATCACCATTTTCACCACCTTACTTTACCTCACATCTTTTACTACCAGGGGAGCAGGGCCGGCGGGAATAAAAATCACCCTGCACAAACCCCCCACCAGCCCACATCAAATCCCGCTTAAAAAATTTCCCTTGTTCTCCCGCCCCCTCCCCTTTCAAAAAACTCCCATGAAGGTGCTTTTTAAAAACGGAGCTTTTTTGGTGCATTTTTTGTTTTTGGCGTTTTTGTGCAGAAAGGCAGGCAGTTAAATGCGTACATCGCAAAAAAAAAAAAAAACCCCGCAAAAAAAATTTCCCAAAACCGCCCTTTTGAAGCCCCCCACAAAACAACAAAAAGAAAGGGGGTCAAAAAACCCCTCATCACAGAGTCAGGGTTGCACTTGTTTTTAAAAACCGGCACAAGCCCACATTGCCCAACAATAAGCACCCCCCAAAACCCTACAACCCCACCAATCACATCCCCATTAGTCGGTCACCATCACAAAATCAGCACTGACTCAACACAAAAAAACTAACCCTGACAGCAGGACTCACGGAGACATCACATGGGGGGATTTTGTTCTCTTCTCCTTTTCTTTTTTCTGGCCCAAACCTCCATGACATCTTCTCATGATCGTTCCCCCATTTTTTTCCCTTTCCCGGGTAAACATGCAGTGTTTTCTTCTAGGGGCCACAACTCTTCCCTGAAATTTTTCCACAAATACACTTAGATCCTCTCCTTTCCGCACTTTCCTATCAATTTCCCCCAAAACAGCGTAGTTAACCCAAAAATTTTAGAAATTAAAAAATTTAGATAAAAAAAAAAAATGCCCTCATTAGCGGAAAAAAGGGGGCCTTCCCCCCATTTTTGGTAGGTAGACGGGGCCCCCCAAAAACTACCAGGTTAGCGGGAGCTGCCCCAGTAATCGCCTGTGGGTCCAGGGGCAGTAATTAGCAGTCAGGGCCAGTAAGTGGGCAGGCAGGGGCAGTCATACCCGGCGGCACATATAGGTACGGGCGTCTATAGCCGGGCGGGGCATTATATAGGAAGGCAGGGGCATCAAAACCCGGGCAGGGGCCTATAGCGAGGCAGGACCAGGGGTATGAGAGGGCCGGGCGGGACCGGGGGGAAAAAAAGGGGGCCCGGCAGGGCCAGGGGATAGAGAGGGCCAGGCAGGGCCAGGGGGTAAAACAAGGGCCAGCAGGGCCGGGGGGGTAAAAGGGGCCAGGCGGGCCGGGGGGAAAAGGAGGGCCGGAAAGGCCATGGGTATACGGGGCCAGGCAGGCCAGGGGGTAACAAAGGGCCGGGAGGCCAGGGGGATATAGCCCCAGGCAGGTCGGGGGTTATAAAAGGGGGCCAGGGGGTAAAAAGGGGGCCAGGCAGGCCGAGGGGTAACAGAGGCCGGGGCAGGGCCGGGGGGTTAAAGAGGGCCAGCAGGCCCAGGGGGGAAAACCCAGCAGGGCCAGGGGGGTATAAGCCCGGGCAGGGCCACGGGGTAAACAAGGGCCAGCAGGGCCGGGGGGTTATGCGCCGGGCAGGGCCGGGGGGGTATATACCAGGCAGGGGGCAGTAAGTATTTAAAAAATAAAAAGAACTTCTACCTGATTCTTTCCCCCTCCTCCAATCCGTCCGGGAGCGCCGCTCACCCCGGGGGTGGGGGCCTGGAACAGGCCGCATGACGCCCCAAATCCTCCCCCCTGCCCCGGGCCCCTGGGAGCGAACAACGGACAATAGATCCCAGATTTCAGCCCGGCTGCTCCCCTGCACCGCCGGTGCGGGCGGGGGCCCATGATGGCTGCAGTTTGGTCATTGACCCGCCGGCACGAGGGGGGCCTCTGGGGCCCCCTGGCACGGGGGCCCCTCGAATATTCACCATTGCGCCCCTTGCGGGCGCCGGCCCCGGGCCCCCCGCCGAGGGGGGGGGGAAACCCCGGGGCCCCCTCGGCGGGCGCTCCGACCCGGGCGCGGGGGGGCCCCGGGGACCCGGGGGCCCCCGGGGGCAAGTGCCCGTTTGCCCAGGCCGTCCGGGCCTGCATGGGGGGAACTCAAGAAAAAAATCCCGGGAAAAACCATCCAAACCCCCCCTTCTTTCCCTCCTCTGCTCAAATCAAAGTTTCACCAAAAGGGGCCTGCAGTTCCAACCCCCCCCTTTTTCCCCACCTCTTCTTCCAACGGAGTCTTCGACCTTAAACATCAACCAAAATTTTGCAGTGACAACCACTTACTGTCCCCATTTCATAAACCCAAATTCTTTTCCCAGAATCACCTTGCTTCTGTCTAAGCAAATGATGTTTGACTTAAAACAGGATTTGCAATCCCTTGCTTCCTAACGACCACATTGAAACAAAAATCTCAAATTTGCAACTTCCCATAATAACCCATCACGAAAATGCGTTTTTGGGGATAGGTGCAGAATTTAAACACAAAGGGTTAATAAATTTGAGGACAGGCCGCCGGAACAACATCAAACAGAGTATTCCAAAGCTTTACCCCAAACAACAAACCATATCTCCTGACCTTATGGGTGGTCCCCGAAATTTTCTCCTCAGAATTTTATGATTGATCGAACCAAGAATCCCCAAACCTAAAAATCGCTTCCCAAACACCAAAGATACCATTGAAAGGGTTTTCATTTTTACAACTCAAGGAGGACTCCTCAACCCTTTTTCGAAAACCCCCCGACTCCCAGCCTTTTCCACCCCTTTTAAATTTTCCCTGACTTTCGAATACAAGTTAAAGCGAAAAAAAATTTCCAGGCCTATACAAGGACCAAAGGGGACAAAGAAATCTCCAACAGGGGCTTCCCCTAAAGCTATCATCCCCAAAAGATGGCTCTCAAAATATTTGCTTCAATCCCCAAAAACCTCCTTCTACTAAAGAGTTGGAACCTCTCTCTTCTTCAACACACTCCCCGTCGCCAAGAACTCAGCTCGACCCAAAGATCACCCCGCTCGGTCAGATAAGGTTTCCCAAGTCGGGAAAAGACACTCAACTGAAACCTCCAATCCTTCGTTACCTGTTTCGTAGGAGTCCCCGGGTTTGCTCCTTTTGGGGTTTGCTTTCCCTTTTTCCCTCAGGTTCGAGACAGGACTTGGCTCTCTTTTTTTCCCTTTTGGGAAATTGCTAGAAAAGCTTATCTATTTTTGTGGCTTTGTTTCAAAAAAGTTCTTTTTTGTTGTTTTTTTTTTAAAAGTTACTTGTTTTTTCCATTACCAATGTTGTTTTTCATTTCTTTCTTCATTAAATCAGGTAACAAGTACCCCTTGATAGTACCTTTCTCTCAGATGCTTCTACAATGCCTATAGCCCCCTTACATACCTAAACATACTTTTCCATCATGGGGATAAAATTTAGGTCACTCAACGAAACGGGTTAAATTCACCGTTTAAAAGTCTTTGTTTTGGAGGGAGGGTCCTAAAACCCAAAGGGCCAATATAGTAAGATACAGGAGACCACCTTAAAGAGAAATTCGGGGCCTTTGAAACATAGGAATTTCCAAAACTTTCCACACAACCTTTTGACCAAAAAAAGGCGGGTGTACAATCGCAAAAAACCATTAGTTTTCTCCCCCCTTGATCACATTAAAGACCAAGGTGTTCCCAAAAATTTAAAAAGCCTACTAAATTCACCCCCAACTATCTTAGCTTTATTAACCCAAATTCCCCATCAACTTCCATTATTATAAGGAAATTCTTAAGGTAACAATCACGCAAAAAAAATCTAATTATATGTGGCAATTTAATTGGTCAAAAAACCACTAATAATCAAGAGCAGATAAAAAACGCCCCGACTTGCAGCACCTCCTTTTTGAGGAGAATTAACATGACACTGGCGCATACCCCCCAATTGATTTTGAACACCTTTTAAAATTTCTGCCGCACAAGGCACCAATTCTAATTAGATTTTTTTCCTCCAAACGAATGGCCTTATCCAATACAATCTCATCAAAAAAGCTCCACACCTGGTCAGATCATGCCCATTTTTTTCCGGGTCCCACCTTTAAAACCCTTTCCCCTCTCCCCCCTCCGATTTCCTTGGGGGCGCATAAATCACTTTCTATTAAAAACCAAAAGGTAAATTTTAAAACATCCAAAAGCATCTAAAAGAGTACTTCTCTTTAATACTCCTCTGCCCCCTCCCCTAAATTTCCCCGTGGGCGCTCACAAACCTATATTAAGGAAATTTTTTTAGCCTTACATCAAGGGAAAAAATAAGCGGGGGAAAAGCCCTTCTTGGGGAAAAAAAGTGGTTCCCCCCCAAATTTCCTACCCCACAGACAACCGAAACTGAATTACAACCTCAAAACACAAATTAGGGAATTAATCTAAAAAAAAAAAAATTTTTTCCAGGGCCCAAATGGAACTTCTATCAGGGGGGGACCGCCGGGAAAATTCTGGAAAAGGGTCAAAAAGATACAAAACAAATTCCCAAAAATTTTTTTTTTAACAACCCCGGAAAAAGAAAATCTAACCCCCCCGCGAAAGCAGACCCTTTTTCAGACTATTTCCAACCTTTAAAACATTGGGAAGGGTAACCCAGAGTTTCTGGTTTTTCAAGGGGGAAAAAAGACAATTTTTTTTTGCTAAACCAACCTTCCAGTCCTACAGAACAACAAAAACAATCCCTTAATGCTCCATTCTATCTCAGAAATTTGGGGCACACTATTAAAAATTTTAAACTTAATAAACGCCCGGCCTGGATGGATTCACAAACGAATATTACAAAATCACCTTTTCCCTTTTAGCCCCCATCTCCTGAAACTTTTAATGCATTAAAAAAGCGGTCTGCCCCCTAAAAAATGCTTTTCAGCATCATAACAACTAACCGAAACCAGGCAAAACCCACCGACTTATAACTAAAAATAGACCAATTTCACTCCTCAACTGTGACACAAAATTAAAAATTCAAAAATTATTGCGAACAGTGAAGCCAAACTACCCCCCTTGACAATGAGATCAGGTAGGCTTTGTTTAGGCCCGACAGGCTAGGGAGGGTTTCCCTAGACTTTTTTAGTTTGTTACAAAAAATTTAAAAAACCCACCACATCTGCATTTTTTTTACCTGGCGGGAAAAAGCCTTTGATAAACAATTGGGGATATCTTGAAAAAAGTATTAAAAAGTTTGGCTTTGAAGGGTTTAATTTTAAAAACATCCAGCACTCTATACCAACCCTTCGCAAGAGTGTTGCCCCCCCTTTTTTTTTCTCTCCCCCCGCATTCAGATCACAAACGGGGGACACGGGAGGGGTTTCCACTGTCCCCCCTTTCATTTCAACTTGGTGTTGAACCATTTGGGGTGAACTTATCAGAACTTCTCCTTTAATTTTTGGGCATCTCATTAAACAAAAATGAACTAAGGTAAGCTTAATGCCCATGATATCCTAACACTTCCAAAACCCACTGGTTCTATCCCCGCCTTCTCAACCTACTAAAGGATTCCCGCCCTCTAAAAAATAAACAAAAAAGTCCAAACCACACTTTTTTCAATCAATTCCCCGAATCTCTTAATTTACAACTAAAGCAATTCCCAATTTTTATGATGATTCCTTTTTTCCCCTTTTTTTGGGATTAAACTCTTTCCACCTTTACAAAGATATAGCAGCAAATTTGGGGACCTTGAGGTTACTCTGCAGTCGAAATAAATAGATTACAGCAATGCCCCCTCATGTGGCAAGAATAAACCGTCTAAAATCTTTTTTTGCCCAATTTCCCTTTTCATTCCGATCACTACCTTTTCCTTTTCCATCCCCACATTTTAACAAACTCCCAAACCCAACCCTTAAAATTCATCGGGGGGGCTAAAAAGCCCGTTTAAAAAAGGGCTACTTTAAGACATAGTAAAAAGGGGGCCACTTCCCAAACCAAAAAAATGACGACGTGCCGGCCAAATTTTACTTTGGAAAAATCCAGGGACCCATTGGGCATCAATGGAAGCCAATCAAATTTCCATTTTCAGGAGGGTGGGGCTTTTTGCAGCACAAATTGGGGGCCAGAATTTCGATTGGGGACTTTCCCACCCTCCAACACGTTTCCTTACTTGGGCAAATATAATGCCCCTTCACAAGGTTTGGATACATAGAACACTGCCCTTTCTGTGTTTTCACTATGCTTTCCATCCCTACGTATCCCAATGGGCTATGTAAATTTTAAAAAGGGGATATTACTCCCATACTCTTAAATCCTTTGAAGAAAACAAGAAATTTGGGGTCCCACAAACTCAACTTACTTACCTCAAATTAGACCCATTATCCAGTTTTGGGCAGGTTCCTAAACCAACAACCAACTCCCCATTTCAAAAATTTTTTATCTCATGAAAGGAATGGGGCCCTTTTTTACCCACCAACTTTCCCCGACTTTTACAACAACCCCACTAGCATTGAGGTGGGGAAAAAGATTTAGGGACATCTTTCTTGCTGGATGAGTGGATTGAGCCTCTTGCTTCCCCCATAAAATTTTTCTAATGCATTAATCACACAGAATGTCTAGGAAAAAGCACCTTTAAAAGGGACTCCCCCTAACCGCTTAGCGCAAATGACCCGGATATTCCCAACTTTGTTGGGGGAATTTTGGTCCTGGGGCACTACTTTATTTGTGGTTGGGCCCGTCCACACTAAAATTTTTTGTTAATAAAACCCCACAAAAAGGGCCTTTCCTTTTTCCAAAGCCAAACAACCAAAACCAAACCCCTCCTTTTTTTTTAAAAAAGTTTTTTAATGCGGCTAAGGGCAAAGCCCCAGGAAAGCAAACCAACCAAAGCAAGCAGGATCCCAAAAAAAATTACGACCTTCGGAAAAGCAAATTAAACATTTGCCCAAAAATTTAAACGTTTCTTAAATTTTGGGCAGAGTCCCAATTCTTTAAATGGGCAACGAAAAAAAAGGGTCCCCCCAAACTTTTCACCATTTTTACACTCCTTTTTTACAGTGCTTTTAAAAAAATTTTTTTACAAACTTTCAGGATTAAATGCTTGCCCCTGTTAATGCAGCCCCCCTTTGGGGCCCTCAAAACCCCCCGAACCAGAAGTGACCTTATTAAAAAGTTTTTAAAAAAAAGTATATATAGGTAAGCAGAAGTAATTTTCATCGAAAAAGCAACCAAAATTCCCTAAAAACCTTTCTTTGGTAGGTAAAAAAAAGCTTTTTAATATCCAGACTACCGTTTAAAAAATTTTAGCTTTTTTTACTAGTTTATTGTTCCCGAGTTCAAAGACAAAATTCAAAAAAAAATTAAGTTTAAAAAAAACCATCGTTTTGGCCCCCCACAAAAAAACATGAAGTTTTTTTTCCACATGCCAGGGAAATTTAAGAATTTCAGCATGGGGGTTCTAAGTTTTTAAAATAAAATTTTCAAATACTATAAAACTTTCAATCAACAAACTTACAAAAACCCCATGAAACAGATCTAAAGATTTTTAAGTACATTTGGGTTTTCCCCGCGTGGAATTAACATGGTTAACCTGGTGAAAATTCCCCTGTC